>BQNB010074658.1:25000-30000 GCA_026074375.1 Tanacetum coccineum | reverse complement strand
AGTTTCAGGCCTTGCGTCCATACTCCCCCCGTGAACCCATAAACTTTGATTTCTAATAAGGTGAGCGGAGTCCTATAAGAACATCGCTGTATCCCTGGTCGGCATCAGTTTATGGTTGAAGACTAGGACGGTATCTGATCGTCTTCGAGCCCCCAACTTTCGTTCTTGTTTAATGAAAACCATCTTGGCAAATGCTTTCGCAGGTGTTTGTCTTTCTTAAATCCAAGAATTTCACCTCTGAACTATGAAATACCGATGCCCCCGACTTTGTCCCTGTAATCATTTAGCTCCGATACCGAAGGGCAAACGTATAGGACCTCGAAATCCTATGATGTTATCCCTTGCTAATGTATACAGAGCGTTAGGCTTGCTTTGACGCACTCTTATTTCTTCAAAGTAACAGAGCCGGAGGCACGACCCAGCACAATTAAGGCCAGGAGAGCATCGCCGACAGGTAGGGACGAGTAAAACCGGTGCACACACGTAGGCGGACCGCGACCCAAACCCAAAGTCAAACTACGAGCTTTTTAAACTGCACAACTTATATTATTACGCTATTTGGAGCTGGAATTACGCGGCTGCTGGCACCAGACTTGCCTCCAATGGATCCACGTTATGGGAATTTAGATTGTACTATTCCAATTACCAGACTCATAGAGCCCGGTATTTGTTATTATTGTCACTACCTCCCCGTGTCAGGGATTGGGTAATTTGCGCGCCTGCTGCTTCCTTGGATGTGGTTAGCAGTTTCTCAGGCCCTATCCGGAATCGAACCCTAATTTCCGTCCACCCGTCACCACCATAAGTAGGTCCACTATCCTACCATCGAAAGTTTATAGGGCAGAAATTTGATTGATGCGTCGCCGGCACAAAGGCCGTCGATCCGTAGAGTTATCATGAATCAATGCAGCACCGGCGGCGCAGAGCCCGCCTGTGACCTTTTATCTAATAATGCAATCCATTCCAGAAGTCGGGGTTTGTTTGCCGTATTAGCTCTAGAATTACTACGGTTATCCGAGTATGCAGATTACCATCAAACAACTGTACTGATTTAAGAAGCCATGCGCAGTTTCACAGTCTGTATTTGTTCATATTAACATGCATGGCTTAATCTTTGAGACAAGCATATGGACTTCTGGCAGGATCAACCAGATAGCATTTCCTCTTCGACGTAGCACCACGAAGGACAAGCAACACGTAGCACAAGTCGTTTTAGAGAAGCGAGAACGCTAAATATAGAGGGCAAACAAGAATGTTAGATCCATGCCAACTATATGTCCGTATAAAGAGACCAAAGCAATGCTCAATGTGCCACATGTTGAACTATTCTTCAACAAGGTGATCATAGAGACCGAATCAGGTTCACTTCACGCCGCAAATGCACGCAAGACAAATTGAAACTTTGATTCTTTACAACCGATACATTGATAGGTATTTCAATAAGTAACCCGCAAACTCGTTCAGGACGATCAAGGCACTTGTCAAATAACTGAAAAGGTATGAAAGCATGGAAGTGGTGCAAGCGCCGCAGCCAACCACAAGTAAACAAACAAACACACTCTTGCACCTTTACGGACATCATCCACCGGAAGCCATCCCAAAACTTGAAGGGGGGGGGCCACCCGTTCAGCTCAGAATTGCCAAGCAAGCAACTAAATAGCCAAAAACAACCCAGAATGCACCGAACGATGCGAATATCTATAGAAAACGGAACCAACATAATGCATCATTGGATGTATCCACGCTAGAGGGAAAAAGTCGCTAACGTGCCGCATCGAAGACCAAACAACTCAGTAACCATGACTTAAGAGGAGTCACGAGCAAACTCATGCAACAAATCGTAGACACGGAAACATTATCGTTCAAGCAACGAATTCGTAGACACTCGGAAAAAGATCATCGTCTCGTGCAAAACTCAAGCAACATGAGAAAACAAATTTTTCCCCTTCGAGCAAAGACATAAGCAAGATCAACAAGCAACGAAAACCACACACACGCGCAATTTGATGACTCAATACCTATCTTAGATTTTTTTTTTTTGATAAAGTTTTGTTTTTGAAAAGCCTATTTTGAAAAGCTTTTTTGGAAAAAGCATTTTTTTTTGGAAAAGCTTTTTTTTTAAGTTTTAAAAAAAGTTTTTTTAAAAAAGGTATCGGGTCACCGCAGGCTTGATTCTATCAAGCCCGGCCGGCGCCTTGCGAGGCAAGCACCGACTAGAGGGCGACGTTGCCATCGGCGTCATGCACGGAAACACATATAAATCGGGTATATTGCCGACTCTTTTTTGTGGCCGGACTTCATTACCTTCCAACTATACCACCCCCTATATTTTAACTTATTGAGAAAGCTTAAGTTGACAGAAACAGGACCACTAATTTTTGTGGAGTATTTACCCCTTTTTTTTCCAAAGTCGCTACGAGTGCCGAGGAACCCGTCGGGACAGGTTTACGTCGTGCGAGAAAACTTTGTCAAGTTCGCTACGGACGTGCGCGAGGAAACTGTCGGGGCAGGATTACGTCGAGCGAGGAAAGTTGGTCAAGTCGCTACGACGTGCGAGGAACCGTCGAGGCATGTTTACGACGTGCGAGGAACCTTGGTTGGTCTACGACGGGCCTAGGAACGATTAGGAACCTCGAATCAGATAGCCGGCTCCATACCCCCTCGGGCACCAAGGTGAGCTAGTGACCATGGTACCCCCTATATATACTTATTGAGGAAAAAACTTAAGTGACAGGATCAGACACTAAAATTTTGAGGGAGTCATACCTTTTTTTCAAGTCGCTACGACGTGAGGAAATCCGTCGGGACAGGTTTACGTCGTGCGAGAAACTTAGTCACAAGTCGCTACGGACGTGCGATGGAACCGTCGGGGCAGGTTTACGTCGTGTTTTTTCCGAGGAAAGTTGGTCAAGTTCGCTACGACGTGCGAGGAAACCGTCGTGCATGTGACGACGTGCGAGGAACCTTGGTTGGATCTACGACGGCTAGGAAACGATGAGGAACTCGAATCATATAGCCAATACACACCTGTCGGTCACCAAGGTGACGTGGTGACCATAGTACCCCCTATATATACTTATTGAGGAAAAACTTAAGTGACAGGAACAGACACTAAATTTTTGAGGAGTCATACTTTTTTTCCAAGTCGCTACGACGTGCGAGGAACCGTCGGGGCAGGTTTACGTCGTGCGAGGAAATTTGGTCAAGTCGCTACGACGTGCGAGGAACCGTCGGGGCAGGTTTACGTCGTGCGAGGAAACTTGGTCAAGTCGCTACGACCGAGGAACCGTCGGGGCAGGTTTACGTCGTGCGAGGAAAGTTGGTCAAGTCGCTACGACGTGCGAGGAACCGTCGGGGCAGGTTTACGTCGTGCGAGTAAAGTTGGTCAAGTCGCTACGACGTGCGAGGAACCGTCGGGGCAGGTTTACGACGTGCGAGTAACCTTGGTCAAGTCGCTACGACGTGCGAGGAACCGTCGGGGCAGGTTTACGTCGTGCGAGGAATCTTGGTCAAGTCGCTACGACGTGCGAGGAAACCATCGGGGCAGGTTTTCGTGTGCGAGGTAAACTTGGTCAAGTCGCTACGGACTCGAGGAACCGTCGGGGCAGGTTTACGTCGTGCGAGGAAACTTGGTCAAGTCGCTACGACGTGCGAGGAAACGTCGGGGCAGGTTTACGACGTGCGAGGAAACTTGGTCAAGTCGCTACGACGTGCGAGGAACCGTCGGGGCAGGTTTACGACGTGTGAGTAACCTTGGTCAAGTCGCTACGACGTGCGAGGAACCGTCGGGGCAGGTTTACGTCGTGCGAGGAAAGTTGGTCAAGTCGCTACGACGTGCGAGGAAAATCGTGGCGCAGGTTTCGACGTGCGAGGAATCTTGGTCAAGTCGCTACGAGGCGAGGAAAACTCCGTCGGGGCTCGTTTACGTGTGCGAGGAAACATTGGTCAAGTCTGGTATACGACGGGCCGAGGAACCTTGATCTGTTCCGATCTCGCTTCTTAGGATCCTTGGTTGGTCTACAACGGGCCTAGGAACGATGAGGAACCTCGAATCAGATAGCCAACTACCAACCTTGTCGGGCACCAAGGTGTTTGGAGAGAACATGATCCCCCTATATATACTTATTGAAAAAAACTTAAGTGACAGGAACAGACATTAAATTTTTGAGGAGTCATACTATTTTGTATTTTACATAACTTCATTCGTTTGACTTCGTATTGAGCCGAGATTTTTTGTGTGCCATCTCTAAGATGAACTTGAGTGACTTGAATATAAATAAAAAGCATTTTTGGGTTTCTCGAGAGGGTCTAGTTTGACAAGCGGACGTCACGTGACGACGAGTCGGAAGTCGACGGAAACGTGGCCGGATTGGCACGACGATTCTTGGGCGACGGAGATAATGAACATAGTTGGAATGATAGATAGATATCGCGGCTTTCGTGTAACCACTTTGAGATGTGTTGTACTCGCGTTTTAGTTTTTTCGTCGTTTGCAGCAAAGTTGGCATGCGATGATGTTATTTCTTATTGATATCAATGATTGACTTTGAGAATGACATTTTCGCGACAAGTGTTATTCGAGCTTCGTAATCTTGAGCGTATTCATTGTGACGTGACTTGGCTATGGATTGCCAAGTCTCTGGTGTGCTACGACACTTTCCCTGGTTTATTCTTTCACAAACGTCTATGCGTGGGTCGGCATATCTTTAAAGCGTCGTTACTATTAACTCGAGTCGGATCGAGACGATATTTTTTGAATTTACATATTTTTTTTGATATTTCTTGAATTACCTATTTTTTTATAGCGAATTCAATCGTTTCACGATCGTCGGCCGCGCTCGGCATAACCGAACGAGTCATGTAAGTTTCTATAGGATTGCAATATTGACTTAATAACATAATAAATTGTGCAAATTATGCCGGTGCGAATCATACCGCACTAATGCCACCGGATCCCATCAGAAACTCAGCAGTTAAGCGTGCTTGGGCGAGAGTTAGTA
>BQNB010074658.1:0-22500 GCA_026074375.1 Tanacetum coccineum | reverse complement strand
AGTCCGCCGACACGTATGTTATCATCACCGGCGTGCCCACACACTTGTCAGTGTGTGTTGTGCTCACAAGTATCACTTGTATGCCTGTGTGTACTCGCTAGATAATTGCGAAGAGTGAGCGGTGTGTAGCGCCATCTGTCCACATCCATGGCATCCGCACTAACGCATGTAAGCCATCCCCTAATGACCGCTCTCGTCGTAGCGCGATCGCTGACTCTCTCCCTTCTGCTCGCCTAGTCAAGAATCTTTGTCTCGCATGATCTGCGGTCTGAGACGCCTGTGTCGCTCACACAGACACTCACTACCAGAGTTGCGATGACGGTCCTGGTCACGTCCAACCACCTGCTCCCTTCCATCCACGCGCCTGAACGCTTCGATGTGTGGCTGCTTCTAGACTCTGTCACTCTTCCCGATCGCGCCTGTGTGATACTCACTTGTCGTAGGGCATCGTCTGTAGTTGGACACGACGCGCAGCGTCACTGCGCTCGCTTGTTGATGAGTGAGATAGATAGATATGAGTAAGTGTCGGTATGCTATATCGTTCACTTGTTGCGCTTGGCAGACGCTATGTCGTGTCGCTCTCTTGGCAGGTGAGTCTGCTTGCTAATCTCCACTCTAGACATCCGCTCGATGTTATCGTTCCACGCTTCGTCACACCATCCGGTATCCGCGCGAGCCAGGACCCGTCGCACTCAGCTCTATAAGAGTGTCCGAATGCGCCGCTCTAAGAATCTTGCGCTTCGATGCGTGGTCAATGTAGGCGTGGAGTGCGACGAGTGAGGGCCGCCTATGGCCTAGCACTGGCCCATTGTCATATGTACTCTCGATCTAGTCTCATGCACGCCTAGAGCCTCTATAAGGAACATCTGGCATATAACATTCGTCAAACTCGCTCTCGCACTCATCACACACTTAGTGAAGTGAGTCAGTGTACTGTATCGCTCTGGTATGTACACAGCGCGCGATATACCTGAGTATTTAGTCTAGTATGAGACAGTCAAGATTGCCGTAGTGTCAGAACTATACCGTTGTATATTGTATATCCATATCTCGCTCTGGATGTTGGATGGTGGGAGTCAGCGTGCTCTGGTGTGCCGACCGGCGTCGCGCTGAGGTTAGCGAGGTTGAGATGATCTCGTCTTGTGCGCCTGCTAGACGCTATGTATCGCGCAGCGTTAGAGAGACTCGCAAGTTTACGGGCGTGCGCAGTTGTCATCTCTGAATGGGAGAACTGCAAGAGAGGGAGAAATCCCAAGAGCTACTAGTCGGTTCGTTAGTCTTTCGCCCCTCTTTCCCAAGTCAGCCGAACGATTTGCACGTCAGTATCGCTGCGGGCCCTTTCCACCACGAGTTTCCTCTGGGCTCTCCGCGCTCAGGCATCTCGTTCACCATCTTTCGGGTCCGATAGGGGCATGCTCTACAACTGAAACCCTTTCAGAAGAGTTCAAAGGTCGGTCGCGGTGCACCACGCTAGGGGGTGATCCGCCAATCAGCTTCCTTGCGCCTTGGGGTTATCACCCGGTGACTCGTCACACATGTCAGGACTCCTTGGTTCCGTGTTTCAATGACGGGCACTCGAATAGGGTGCCCGCAGGCCTGTGATGCCTGGAGCGCGCGGTGGCAAGCCACGCCGTCGAGGCGCGCGCTTGCCAACCAACGATCGATCGCGGCGTGCAGCGCGATGAGGCTCGGGCGAAGCATATAAAGCGCCCACGTGGCTTTGGCCCGCCAGTCACCCTAGTGTCAGCGCTCCGCATCGCGGGCCCCGAGATTGCAGCGCGCGCGAAGAGCTGTGCGGATGGGATCGCGAGGGTCCGTGATATGTGCTCCCGTTCTGCTAATCCGTGCTCTAGCCACTGTCTTAATTGTGGTGCCACAATGACGTGTGCCTGCATAGTGATAGAAAAAACTGCTAAAGCTTGTTGTGTCCGACCTACGCTCCCCCCCGCTAATCACAAACTTCTCTGTCCCACTAGCCAGACTCTCTACGACACATCTAGAGTACTCTAAGTCTTTACACAACACCGCCTACACATTCTCTCCTAGTCTACGACTTCACCTCGCCACACACCCCCCCCCCACTCCCCCCGCGCCCCTCCGCTCGTTTGCCTGATCGACTCCGGCCTCCTCACCACGCACACCACGTTCCCGCTAAGCCTCTGGCCACCGCGTATTTAAACCGGCATACCCTTGGCGCGCAGAAACTTCGCAAAACACCCGAGGTGGGGGGGGGGGGGGTGATAGCAGACAGAGCGCCTCGTGGTGCAAACAGGGCTCCGCGGCACGACGGGCTCTCACACCTCTCCGGCTAGCCCCATTACCACAGGGACTTGGGCCAGGGTCCGTCACTGAGGACTCTTTTCCAGACTACAATTCGGACACAAAGACAGTCCTCGTTTTCAAGATGGGCTGTTCAATCGCGGGATCTCAGCTCTCGCCCGTTAACTACGGGATCCCATTGTACAGGTCTTTTCCCTCAAGCTTTATTGATTTGCTCTTAATAAAAATCTCATGCGGGTAGTCCGCCTGACATGGTCGCCGGTCGATGACGTCATCCTAAAGACAAACATTGGGTTATTTGTAGAGTTTTTCCTTAAGGACTACACTAGATACAAAAGAACGAGAGGTATTTTACGACCAAGCCACTAGTATCGTGCGGTGTCCATCGCGAAAGGGGATCACTATTTTGGCTACATACCACCACACATGAGCACGGAAGACCAATTTCCGCTCCCAACAACAAGAGTTGTTAGGGGCGACGCGATGCGTGCACGCCCAGGCAGACGTGCCTCTCGGATCTCGAAAGTGGCTAGTCAGGCGCAACTTGCGTATCAAAAAACTGATTGGTTCAGGATTCTGCAATTCACACAAGCGTAGCATTTTGCTACGTTCCTTTAATTCGATGCGTGAGCCGAGATAATCGTTGCGGAGAGTCGTTTGTGTATTATAGTAGAAGCACGTACCATGAGCACACCGCGAACGGGGTCCGAGCAACATGAAACAAGCTTCTTAAGTTTAGTTTTCCTTGGCTACACATTGTGCGGGGGTTGTTAATTGCGCCAATGCCACATTCACCTAGATGTCCAAAAGAGCACAAGTAATATGCACATTCGACAAAGCATCAAGAATATCTATCAAAACTTTACAACCAAACATAACATAACTAAAACTATCCCAATCATCTAACATACTTCAAATTTCACCCTTCAATCCATTTCATCTCAATATTCCAACCTTTATCACCCTAACTTCCCTCACCCTTAATTTATCCCCCATCTCTCTAAATCTTACACTTTAACTCACTCACCCACACCTATCAACCCCTCTTAACTCATCCTCTCCTTCCCCCTCCCCCACAATTTACTTTACCCACATATAAACTCTCATCCCTACCACCATCCCAACCACTACTCACTATTATACCTATTCATTTAATACACTATCTTCCAATTTTCTCTCTCATTCATCACTTACAATACATTCTCTAACAAACCCACCTCCCCCCTATATAGTGTCTACACATCCATCCGCCTTATAGCACTCTGTCACTACTCCCTCCTCACCTATCCCTCTCATCCCTTCGTCACGCTTATTGTGTGTATTGAACTGCTGTCATTACACGCGCTATGTGTTCTATATGATCAGTTGGTCAATGGTTCGTCTCTACCTATGTTTTGTGCTGTCCCCTATCATTACTCTTTGTGTGTGTTGTCCTTCACGTACTCAGTCGTTAGATCAGAAGCACTATAGAACTACCCAGTCTATCCCTGTCTCTCTATCTATACGTACTTCATGAGTAAAGACACTCATGAGCTCCCTAACACTGTCTCTGTGCTGCTTGTTTAAAATCTTGTACTCTACACCTTCCATGTCACCTTGTCCCAATGAGTTACCCCACGCCCCCAATGCCACGTGTCCTCAGGTAGATCCTTATCCATCCAACCGTGTTGTCCTCACTGTTCATGTGATATCCCTCACATCATACCTTTCTTACAGACACAGATTGTGCTCACGCCTCGTTTGTGTTGTTGTGTTTATGTCCTCTCATCTGAGTGGTAAATCCAATCCACCTATTAGTGTCTGCACAGTGTGTTATACACACCTCTTCATTTGTCACATGTTGTATACGCATACTTCACAGTCAGCTCAGAGACTATGTCAGTTAACATCTCTATGTAAAGAATTCATCGTAGATATCCACTGTGAAGCCTGTAACGATCTCACCAGCCTAATAATATACCCTTCTACTATCGGTCAATCACATTTCAATATCACTATTACTTAACAACATCAACAAGAGACAGTACTATATAGTATCACCACAAGCTCTCTCCCTGTGTGTATGTATATCTATATATTACAGCTATATCACGCCTCATGCCGTTCGTTGAAATAGTGATAAAGTGTATCATCCTACTCATGTCATGTCGCATCTTTATTGTGTAAATACTTAAACACCACCAATATAACACCCATCCTACTGTCAAATTTAAAAAACCAATAACACAACCCAACCCATTACAAAACCTTATTCATATAACAACCCACACACTATAACATTTCACATACAATACTAATAAAAATCAAAACATCCCACTCCTTAACATCACAAAACTACTTCAATCATAACCATTCCCCCCCCCTGACCCACTCACCACCTCATCCCCCCACCTACACACGCCCCCCATTCCCCATCAATACCCGACCGTCACCACCACAGTTATGTACCATCAACTTACCTCGACAACATGGCATATAGGGACATTGTCACTACGTCTGCTCAGTGTACATAACTAACACATTACAGTGAAACTCAGCGCCATCCTAACTAGTCAGTAACTTCCGGAGTGCATGATCACATAGACCCTGTTTAAGGTCATGTATGCACAAGAGATACTCCGACAATACAACACTTCCTCGTAATGACATGTCACGCTCTGATATCTACAATGCACAAATCACAATGCCCCATTCCCAACACCTAAGTAGAGACCCCTTCATATGAAGTGCCGCTTCGTGTGTAGTGTTATGTACTGCTAAGCAGCACACACAAGCTTTCTCTTCTGAGAATGAGCTATAATCTGTTAGTGACTAAGAATGTGTTTATAAATACAACTCCTATTTACCATCCACGCACTCTCGCGTGTGAACAGAACCAATTTCCCTGGTGCCACAGCTACCATCATGTGACCGTTCTACAATATGTCTACAACACCTCTCACATTGCTTACGAAATGCTAATCTGTTCTCTATAAAGTAGTGTCTACAGCGGCCCTCTCCTCCTCTCTTGCAGCTCATGTTGTACTATGATCTTAATTTCATGCTCTGGTCAGAGATACTCATACTAGTATCATCCTAACCCACACATCCTTCGTTTGATGCATGACCATCCGTGTGTTAAACCTATCTAGTCACGCTTTTTAAACAACTACGTGTCTATGTGTCACCCCACGCTCGCCTGCTTAGTTAGTCACTCATTTCATATCAGATCTGCTCATCAGAAAACCGACCAAGACATCCATAGAGCTCTCTTTATTATATGCTCAGCTCCGTAGAGATCATATAGAGACACCAGTCATACAGCGCCATGTTATAATAATTAAGCACTACTCCCTAGGCATTGAAATCACATATTCAGCTCGCATTAAACTATTGCAGTTGTGTGAATGTGTCGCAACTCACTCCCCTTGACGCCTATACACACCTTCGAGTGATATATAATATAAACACCTGACAGTATATTGCATGTGATTCTATATCTCACCCCGTACAATGTGTCATACTGAGATATCCCTGCACAATCCTTGACCGTATCCCTGAATCCGTGTCACTGCTGAGACCATCTGTAGTGTGTTGTGTATCACTATGTACTATGCACACACATCTACCTATATACCCTGTGACACTGTGAATCACCATGTTGTCCGATCTACGTATAGTGTTTGTCTCTTACCCCCTAATGGCGCAAGATCTATGATTTGTCCGATTGACAATTCTAGCCCTCTTTTTCACACCTACAGAACTGTCTCGCCAAACAACCCTCTATTGTCCCATAATCCAAAATACGCACACTTGTGTGCGTGACAGTTCCGATTCACTTCATATGCGTCATGTTGCCACGAGCATCGCCAATAGTTGAGGTTCTAACTTGTGCAATTGACTCTTACTGTACCCTCTTGGCCACACACGTGTATCGTACACGAGCAGATGACGCTCACGAAAGATCACCCCCAACCTGAGTGAACCAAACTAAACCCACAACACAAACGATACATGATAGTTAGAATCGACCGTCGCACGAATCCTCTCTGACGTTCAAGTTTGTACATTTGTAGATCTGAGAGTCCAAAGTGTCAGAGCGATCTCCACATGCGGCACTCTGATTCGTCGTTCTTTTCTGTGTTGGTGTGTTATGGTTGCGATATGCAATGTTGTCGTGTGTGTGATAAGAGAGATTATTCTTCCAAGGTCTAATTCACTCGCGCCCCCTCCAAGAAGTGGAGCGTGGTGCTGTGTGTATATAGTGTGAAGATATAGAGATAGAGAGAAATGAGATGAGGGTAAGTGTTTGTGGGGGGGGGGGAGGAGGGGGGGTGGGGGTGGGGGGGGGCGGGAGGGGGGGGGGGGCGGGGGGGGGGGGGGGGGGGGGGGGGACCTCCGCCACCTCAAAGGCAGGCGGTGGAGGCGCGGGAATTGATCTGAGCACTCGCGCGTGTACCTGATTGATGTGGTGTTGTTGTGCTACGGGTTGTTGTAGTATGTGTGGTGTGGTTTGCTGGGTTACGGGTGTCGGCTTGCGCGCGCGCGCGAGCGCAAGAGTGTTGTGCTTGGCGGTCTCGCGTGAATGGTCCTTACAAGGCTGTCGTGTGTGAGTGGCGGTCGCGATGGTCAAACCCTCTTCTGCGCTATGTGTGTAGACGTGCACTTAGGTGGGACATTAGGACCTTCTATGAGTGTATAAGATTTAACACTTGGACTGATCAGCTGGTGCCGCGCTCGCCCGGTGGATGGCATGTTTCCTGTCACTATCCCTTACGGTGTAGCCTGCTGTGTTCTGCCTCCTCTTATTTCTGTTGGTTTTGATTATTCGCTTGGAAACAGTTAATCATTTTTTTCTTTTACCTTTCTGATGACGTTCAGAGTAGGCCATGGGTTTTATCCTCCATAAACTCAGTTGTAAATCTATACTTCTTGCATGTCTTGATTTTGTTGCCTTTTTCCAATGCCAAGTATCATATGGGCAAGCCACCGATATACTTTTTCAAACCTTGCGATCTCTTTGGAAACATTCTGGAACACATTAAAGCTAGTTGCTGAATTCGTCGACTCATAGGGCACCACAGTCGGTTCCCCTTGACTTAGATTCCACATTTCAGTCTTAATCTCTTTGATCTCTCCCCTTAGCGGCTAAGTATTTTTCAGTCATCATTTTCTTCAGTGTGCCCTGTCATGGCATGAGCTGCTTCGGGGGTCAGTGGTACTTACATGGCAATTCCACCATGTAAGAGGCATCATCTTGCAGAGTGCAAGTCGTGGAATTTGTCTTGGCTAGTTGCTGGGCATTGCTATTACTAAACACAGATTCCATTTTCTCAAACCATCGAGTGAGTCCGACGACTCCCTCAGTGCCTTTGAAGTCCAAAGGTTTGCATTTAAGAATTCAGAGTAAGAGCTTTCGCGAGCAGTTTACTCTCTAGCAATTCGTTCAGATCCCCTGACACCCGTTCCCGAAGAATGGCTATCAGTGCCATTCCTAGTTGCGTCACGTGCGACCAAGGCGGCACTGACTCCTTGATTAATCATAGCTTAGAGTTGGGCATTAGTAACATTAGTGGTTGTGGTTGCTGTTGGGGCTGGTGTTGTCGTTGCCCGTGTTGACCTCGTGGCTCTTTTTGGTGCCATTTTCTTCAATCACAAGAAAATACAATAACCGTTAGATTTCATAAAATCATAACCACGACATGACATATTCATGATAACTAAAGTGAGATCGCATCACACACAACTGAATTGTAATTAACAATGATATAACCAAATCGACATTCATTCATCACAAATTCGATTATAAACATGACATAATACCACCATTCCATATATAACTGGAAAACATACATGATTGGTTTAGATACAAAATGATCATATGTTTAGGTTACAAAATAAGCATAATAACCTAAAGCCTTACTAGCCGGGATTAAACCCGTAATACTTAGTAGGCTATATACAAAATGACTAGCCATAACAAAGTCTAATCTAAGAACTGCTACCAGCCTCCTCTGGCAGCTCTGGCTGTGCAGGACCCCCAGCGGGTCCCTGCTGTCCCTGTAATGCAGTAACCTGCCCCTGTAATGTCATCACCTGTCCCTGTAAGGCTGTCACCTGCCCCTGCAGTGTGGTGACCAGTCCCTGAAGTGGAACCATCTCTCTCTGTAGTGTCTGCATAACAGTCAAGGTCTGAATAATCTGCTGCTGTCGAGTGCGATCAGCAGCTCTCAACTCTCTCATCTCCTCACGCCTCCTGCGGTCTGTCTCTAGCAAATCTGACATCGCTCTCTGCCTCCTACGGTCCGCTGACTGTAACTCTGTGATCTCTGACATCTGTGCATGAACTGTGGTGCGTAGTGAAATAACCTCTCCATGAGCAAGATCGCTCGCATCCATCGCTCGTCCCCAAGCCTCTCTAGACATCCCAGCCTCGGTCTCCATGAGCTGACGTGTATGTGCATGTCCACGTCTGTCTCTAAATAGCATATTGACCCGACCCGGCCATTAATGTCTCTAACCCTGCACGTTATCTAACCTGTGTAGAATCTCATCTGTATCTCGCCCTAAAACCCTAGTCTCAAACTCTCTCATTGTAGTGCACCCAATCTGTTATCTTGGTACTAACTGGAGCTCCCCGGGTAGTGTCACAACCATCTCTCCATGAATCCGTAATCACCATATCCGAATATCTCTCTGGTCACGGAGTCTGATCAGCTTGTCTCATAGTGGCCAACAAAGCCGTAATTGCCCTAAGACCTCCGCTGTCTGAGCAGCCAAAGCAGCGGCGGAGCTCTCTCCTACCTCATACCCAGGACCCAATGCGATACACTTAATCCACCACCGAGGGTGGAAGGGTTAAATCGGGTCTGCCCTTCTCTATGAGTCAGGGGGTAGTGTAGTGATAGTGGTGGGAATGAAAGTAGGAGTGATGTAGGCAAGGGTGTGGTGCATCTGGTATGGTAGGGGAGAGTTATAAAGGGTGGTGGTATGGTAGTGATGAGAAGTAGCTGCAGCCTCAGCTCTCATCCGAATAGTAGCAGCCTCGATAGCCCAAATGGATCGAATAGGGACTAGGAGGTGGTGGTGTCAATACAGGTGAAGGTTGGGTGATTATGGGAAAAGGAATTTGTGGGTGTGTGATGAAGGACATGGAGATAGTGGTGATGTTGGTGGGGGAAGATATAGCAAGTATCTGGCAACCTCAGAATCAGACATGCTGGTATAGGTAATGGCTCGGGAATGAATCTAGCCGTCATCCGATTAAGGCAAGGGTGAGGTGGTGGTTTGTGGCCGCTGACTCATCAGTTCAAAAGGGGCTCAGTCTCCTCTGCAGATGGATGGCATTGCAGTAGCTGTTGGTAAAAGAAAACTATGGGTAGGCAGGAGCTAGGTGTCCTCCTCCTCCTCTCGGCAATCTCGACATCCAATTCGTCTCCTATCCTCCTCATCAGCCTCGATAGCCATATCGTCATCCTCATCCTCTCTGATTGTCCATCTCATCGTCTCCATTCATCATCCATCAGCAGGATAGTTCAATAGGATCCTGCCTCTCGGTCTCATCGCCATCCTCTCCGGGATTCAGCCTTAGAGCAAGACTCGAACATATCTGGTGACTGTGCAATAAGGTGAGGCGTCCCCAGCATCGGCTGTGTCCTCTAGACAACGAATTCGTCTTATGCTCCGGTCCTGAAACATAATCAGGTGAGGGGTGGTGGCCGCCTCAGGCTCCTCTAGGCAGGACATAATCGGGAGTGGGTGGTGCCTGAAGCGCGGCCTCTGCTAGGTAGTCCTTAGATGTAAAGGTTGGCGCTGGGAAATTCATGGTCATTGGCTCTAGGTGAACCTATATCGGAATAAGTCCTTATATGGACTGGAGATCTCTGTGTGTGTAACCCTTGGTTCGTCCGAATCCGACATGACTGAATCTGAAAATTCAAAATAGCTTATATTATTACTTCAATATATGAGCTCTTATAGTAATATACATTTATATCTTAACATGTATATCAAATATGAATGCATCTAGTTCAACCAACTAATGCAACAGGCAGTGTATGCATGAATGTATGCACATATGTATGTCCCGTGTAATTCCTTTTGTTATAAAACATCTTTTGAAAACGGTTATAGTCCAGCAAAAACATTTGACCTGGTTCTCTATAACCTTGGCTCTTGATACCAATCTGTAACACCCCCAAATTGGGTCGCAGCGGAATATGGGTCCGGGGCGTGTTACTTCATGAATCAACAACACAAGAGATATATAGAACGACCAAAAAGTCGTTTGAAAATGATACATTGGATTTAACAAAGTCATTGTTACAAAAGCCCGTAGCTTAACTTGTTCACTTAATCAAATACAAAGATTTTCAGCCCATAACAGATAACAAAATGAAATGCGACAAAATCTTTAATGCAAGACATCCAAATCAAAACCACAATGTATCCATCGCACTTGTTTGCTTATTGTTCCCCTGAAAAACATTGCTTTACATGTCACAATATGTTGGTGAATTCACAGGTTTGATAAATCTATATATTTAGGACACAAGATTTCCCAAGTGTATGATATGCAACGGATGACAGATATCATATAAATGTAATTACGGTTGCTCTAAGCTCATGACATGAAGCCTCGACGTGTATTGAATACCAAATTTAATGGCCTACATTGCCGTGGTGATGTTCTAACCTGCAACATCCTTATGTTCGACATGGTATAGTTCGTTTGTCCAGGATAGTAATCACCCGAACGGGGTTGTCTAAACCCAATAGATCTATTAATAACATTCGCGCTCGCAATTAAACAGTTCATGATATGGGGCAGTATGGGTTCTATCGCTACTTAGGCAACACGGTAATCATAAACATGAAACTTACCACTTGTGTCCAATTGTAAAGCATTGATGTTTTTCACCCCAAAAAATTGGTAAAAACAAAAGCATGTTAGAAACGTGGGGCTGTGAACTCACCTTGAGTGAGTATGCAAAGTGTATCACAAATAACGGCCAACGGCGAATTGATCAAGTGCAACTAATTAAATTAAGGGTCGTATAATTACCGAGATTACTTAATCTAACAACCATTGATATAATCTAATGTTTTTACATTTCGTAGCTTCTGTTACGGGCTATCATAATTAAAGAGGTCTGACATGGATACGTTCGAGGGAGTTAGGACACATTAAATCGGTTAAATCAAAACTCGTCAAAACGCCATCCGAAGAGGCTCATTATGAAACTCCATAGAAATATAGTTACTTTGATAACCGCATAATTCTATATAGCTCAAATCACCAACTAATGGTTTTGGTAAAAATATATTTATTACGTAAAAACGTTATAATTACCGTTTAGTAAAACAAAAAAAATCAAAAATCAAAAAATGGCGTAACTTTGCGTTCTTTTTAAGCCGATTCTCGCGTTTTTATGTCCATCTTTTCGTAATTAAGACGGGTTATCGATATTTGCATTTCATAAAGGTTATCCCTGATGAACAGTAACTTTTATCCTGTTCATGTCAGACATATGTGTTTTATTAAAATTCGTTTGTATTCGTCGTCGTAAAACCCGTAAATGTCGTATTTTATTCGTTATAGCTCCGTTTTTAATGATTCTTTCGAGGACGTTCTCGTTTTTGAAAGTTCTATAATTTTATGAGGTTTACAAAAATATAACTTTCTGTCATGAATAGTAACTTTTATAAAAATAGTTTTATAAAAGTATTATTTGTCGTAAACTTGCGAAATTCATAACTCGTTCGTTATTAATTGAAAATTTTCGATTCTTATCATTTTGGAATCCTAAAAATATGTAATATTTATTAAAAATACTAACCCCTGCTGTTTGAAATTTTTATAAAAATGTTTTTATAAAAATTCATTTACGACTTCGTTTATTAACGTATAACTTGTTTTTAACGTAACTTTTTCGTTATTAATCCGTTTAACAAGTTTCTTACTTTTTCGGAATCGTCGTGAAATGTATTATCTTATAAAAATATAAAATAAGTATGTAAAAATTTGAATTTGGGACAGAATGTTTATTGCTTGTTTGTTAAAGTCCATTTTTGATCCTTTCTTTATATATACCACTTTTGTATTTTACCACAAGTATAAATATTATCTTCGTATATTATATATCATCCTTATATTATCACTTACTTGTCCATAATAGTCCTTATGTGTCCAAGCTACCAAGGTAACTAATCCATTGATATTACTTAAAATTATACTTTACTTAAGAAATTTAATTTACTAGTTGTGTCAATAATCATTTTTATACATAACCAAATGGGGACAAGTGGATTTCTTTCCATATGACCTTATTTTAGTGTTCTATAACATGATAAAAAAGTCATACTCAATATTAAACATGGTCGTATGTATTTCTTTAAGTGAAAACATATTATAAAAACTATGCATAAACCCTCATTAATCCAATAATATGTTTACACCAATACATAATGCATACAACATTTTTCTCATCCTTTTTAACATGATTGAAAGTATAATAACTAACATATATAAAAGTAATCCACTGTGTTCTTTCAAGTGAAACTTTATTTTCATGATTAAACTTAAATGGTGATATAAGCATAAAATGAATGATCATATGCTTAGTAATGAAAGGTACCAAGAATATAAACGAGTTCAATGTGGACCTTAAGATGTATGCTTGGCGATGTGATAATCAGAGTGCCTAAACCCTTGTTAGCCACAAAACCGCAAGCTTGCACTTAAGAACCCTAGTTTCCTTCACTAAACCCTAGCTTTCTTTATCTTGATTTATTTTACTTGAATATGGTTAACAATGCTTGGCAAATGCATTAGTACATCTTAGATATTGTGTATATAGAAGGGTATGGGTTGTAGAAAATTTGATATGGGTTTGTGTGGTGGGGGGTGGTATGCCGTAGCTTATGAAGGGACAAGGGAGGGAGTTTTGTAAATTTTTCTCTAAGTGTAAAGTGTATATGAGTTACTTGCTAGCTATGTGCATGTATATAAGATGTATAGTTGGTCAAGGGAACATAAAGCAAGTCCTAGGGATGGCCAAGTCTTAGTCATTGGTCAAGGCATGGTAGGGATGGTGTATGTCCTCAAATAGTTGAGAACATCCCATGAAAACATGGAAATGTGTTCTCAACCTCTCGCATTTCTTGTTATTTTTCTCTCTATTCCGGTTTTAGAGACATATGGATGTTAAATGTTGAGTGTAATTTTGGGTTATTGGGTATAATCGTGGGTATTTGTTGAAGCGTAGATTAATTAACGTGGTTCCGGGTATGCCTAAACGCATTTTATCGCGAAACGTAAACACTTTACGTTATCGATAATATAAAATGAACAAAAGTTAATAATATCCTCCAATAATGATTCTATAACCTTGCTTGAATGTAAACATTGAATTTTTTTGATGCCCGTTTATATTGTAACGCTTAATTTTTGTCTGTACGCGATTTAACTTAACGTTTACAATTTCAAGCAAATGCGTACAACACTAAAAATAAATAGTACATTTATTGACGTCGTCAAAGACTTGAAAACACAGGGTGTTATAAGGTTGCATTCGAACTTCACATGACATTTCACTCATTTGATTTATCTAAAATCAATTCATTCACTAGAGGTGAGTTTATAGCCCTACTTTTACTTGTTTTATAATTACTTTACAAATCTCGGGGGAGAATACATGCTCATTACAACTTGTATACTTACTTGTTTACATACTCATACTTATACTCATTTACAAACTCGATTACATACTTGTTTTCATACTCATTTACATATCTTGAGGAGGGATACATTGTTCATTTTATAAAAGGACACAAGTACAACACTTTTCATGGTTTACAATAATTACGTAGAGTGCCTAAGTAGCAATAACCCACCAAGCCCACTATCATGAACTGTTAATTACATTATGTAAGCACAAGTGTTATAAATAGATCTATTTGGGATTAACATCCCCGTTCGGGTGAGTAACTCTCACTAGTTTGACAGATTAAACTAACGGACGTATACCATGTCAGATTTAGGATGTTACGGGTTGACATCTACACGGGGCATACATTGGCATTAATTTGCATCCATTCATGTCGAGTGTCAGTTTCATGAGCTTAGTGTAGTCGTAATTACATTTTAGTGATATTGTATGTGTTACAGTGTCATACACTTCAAAATCTTGTGGGTCCACCACTATTTGTTGGAATATTACTTATACTTATCTACTTTTCATGTACTGGTAGTGAAGAAGTAGACCACTATACTATTTTGGATCTACATTTATACGTACATTCTTTGTTGGACTATTTATAAGGATTGAAAAGGTCCATTCCACACTACAAATCTCTTGATCAGCATTTACCTTTACATAAATCTGATGAACTCACAAACTTTATGTTGACACTTTTAAGCATGTTTTTCTCAGGTGAAATAGATGCTTGGCTTAATTGATGTGCATTGGAGTCTAAACTTTACAAGATTACATTCATGTATTTCCTGCATACATCCAAAACATCAAATCTCGTTGTATTAATTCATGCTTTTCATTGGGATGCAAACTCTGGTACAAATGTTACAACAATTTAGATTTCAAGAAAAATCAACGAGATTACTTTTCAAACGACTCATTTAGAGGTTGTTCTCTCATATCTTGTGCAATGGTATTATGAAGTAACGCTCCCGGACCCTTATACCGCTGTGTCCTAATTTTGGGGTGTTACAGATTGGTATTCAGGGCCAAGGTTATAGAGAACTAGGTTGTATTTTTACCTAAACTATAGCCATTTTCACAAACATTGCATCGTATAAAACTTTTTTTCAGGTGCATACACACTACTTGCTTACTTGCTTACAATACTTGCTTACATGATATATATAGTTATATATAGATATATATATATATTATATATATAATATATTTATATATATTATATATATTATATATATAAATATAAGCATACATATATATAAATCTATAGATGTATTGAATATCTATCTAATATATAAATATATATATGTGTACTATATATTATATTGGATTATATGTATATATATATATATATTATGTCTATATGTATATATATATATTATATCTTTGTACTATAATATATATATATTATATATATTATATATATATATATATAGTATATATATATGTCTATATATATATATATATTTTATCCAAACATTGGCATGTATAAAACTTTTTTTTAGTACATACACAACTACTTGCTTACTTGATTACAATTACTGCGTACAAGAAATCATTTATATATATATATATATAATATATATATATATATATATTTATGTATTGTATATATATCTGTATGTATGTATATTATGTATGTATGATAAATATATGGTATATATATATATATTATATATATATATATATATATATATATATATATATATATATATATATATAATAATATGCAGCCATATATTTATACATACATTCCATATATATACATACATACAGTATATTAAATAAATATATTTATATATATATTATTATATGCACATCTTATATATATATTATATATATATATACTATTATATATATATTATTACAATATTTATTATATAATATACATACATATATATATATATATAATATGTGTTTGTGTGTGTGTGTGTATGTATTGTATGTTATATTTATACACCAATACATTAATATACATATATATATATATATATACATTTTTATATACATTACATACAAAATATATATATATATATATAATATATTATATATATATATTATATATATATATTATATATATATATATTTATATATATACACATATTATATATACACCTATATCTATATTTTATATATATATATACACACATTATATTTATATATACACTCACTATTCCTTTCGTATATTTTACCTTGTATTTATATAATAGTTATTTATTATAAATACTAGAAACACTTCTTAAGACTTATAAATGGCCAAGATTGTCCTTTAAAACTTTTCATGGCTTTTCATAATACCGTCTACATAACATTAAAAACTTGTCACACTCGTCAAACCACAGTTACCTTATCATTTCAACTTCGAGTTTAAACACCCGTCCTATACTATTGAAACACGACTTTAACCTGTCACCTCGCAACATTCCATCTTTGGAGCATGCCTTCTAGAACTAAACTAATTTTATATTTTCTGATTTTGAAGAAAATGCTGTCAAAAAGAACCACCACACCTATGACTGATGCCGCCATTAAGGCACTGATAGCCCAAGGTGTTGCTGATGCTTTGGCTGAGTATGAAGCCTATCAAAGAAGTCGAAATGGTAATGATAGCTATGATTCTGGAAGTGGCAGAAGGACAGAGCGCGTTACTCATGAGTACACCTACAATGACTTCCTGAAATGCCAACCCCTTAACTTTAAGGGTACTGAGGGAGTCATCAGTTTGACTTAGTGGTTCGAGAAAATAGAATATGCATTCCACATAAGTAACTACACCGTCGCATGCCAGATCAAGTTTGCTACATGTAATCTTCTTGGAAATACACTAACATGGTTGAATTTCCACGTTAAGACTGTTGGTCATGATGCTACATATAGAATGTCATGGAAAACACTAAAGAAGATGATGACTGAAAAGTATTGCCCAAGAAGTGAAATCAAGAAGTTGGAAATTGTAATATGGAACCTGAAGGTTAAGGGCACTAATGTTCTGAGCTATACACAATGCTTTCAAGAGTTGACACTGATGTGTGGGAGAATGTTTCCCGAGGAATCTGATGAAGTTGAGAAGTATGTTGGTGGACTTCCCGACATGATCCAAGGCAGTGTGATGGCATCCAAGCCAAAAACAATGCAAGATGCAATTGAGTTTGCAAATGATCTAATGGATCAGAAGATTTGTACATTTGCTAAAAGACAAGCTAAGAACAAAAGAAAACTTGATAATGATAACCAAGCTCAACAACAACCTCCCAAGAAGAAAAATGTGGCAAGGGCTTATTTTGTTAGGTCTGGTGAGAAGAAGGAGTATGTTAGGACTCTACCGTTGTGCAACAAGTGCAAGTTTCATCACAATGGCCAGTGCACTATAAACTGCGCAAACTGCAAGAGGGTTGGTCATTTGAACCGAGACTATAGAAGTCCTGCTGCTACCAACAATTAGAGAACCCTCACCTGCTATGAATATGGGAATGAAGGGCACTACAGAAGTGATTGCCAGGAGTTAAAGAATCAAAACCATAGAAACCAAGCTAGAGGTACTAAAGCACGTGGAATGGTGTATGCCTTAGGAGGAGGAGAAACCGATCAAGACCTTGATAACATGGAAGATGATATCAATGCTTAGACTCTATTTCTTTAGGTATTCTTGTTGTATTGTCTCTTAAATTCCCGTTGTACTGTACGAATGATTTCAAATTATCTATCAATTAATGTGCTGCGAAAATCTCATCAATTTTACTTCAATTTACCATTCGTTCATGCAAACCGCTCTCTGAAGCATCATGACTATATAAAATATTTCACTATCACATGATAAACCATTTCACTATCGTTAACAAAATTAATTCACTAACATTTTATAAACTACCTTATAATCACTTTACCATCACATCATAAACTATCTCATTATTTATTCACGAAATAATAAACTACATTGCTTTCATCATATAAACTATTATTTTTTTTATTTTGGCGAAAATGGATCGCATTGTAGCCTTAATATACTTAGCTGGTTACTATGTATAATTCGACAGGACCATTGCCATACTGAGAGTAGTAATAGATTAACTTTTGTCAAAATTAATTTTCTACTGCTATTCTTGAAAAACAAAATTTTTATGTGCATATTTATAAAATGTAGAAAACTTATGTAATCAATAACACCAAAGAACTATGAAGAAATCTAGAGAGAGAAAAAGGTTGGGAGGATGCTTCTAGTGAGAGAAAGTAAACAAGAAATACACACTTAGATTATGAGGAAAAGAACAACTAACCAAGCAATCCTCTCTTTATGTGTGGAGCGCGTATTTATACACTTGATAGGGGTCGGCCTATGGACTAAGTTCATGGGCTTTCCATGGGCTTTTCCTAAGCTAGCCTATCTAATTTTCAAATATTACTTTGCGAGCTATCAAACGACTTTTAATGGAACGTGTCCGATATTTTACGTGATTCCTAACAATTCCCCCTAAGGGGAGGTCATCATTTACAAAAACTTAAGCTAGGCATTACAATACTTTATTTTCAGACGTGTGCTCACAGACTTGATTTCTTTACTTCATCTTGTGAACATGATGTAGTGATCATTGACTTTAGGCTTTGGCTTGTATCTTTGACTTGACATGAATGTGATTGATAACGTCTAAATTATACATGTTTTCGACGGCGTTATTTGCATTTATTTGGTAATTTCTCATAAACTTTTGGTACTTAATTTAGCTTGAATTTCTTATAGGTTCTCTTGAAGACACTACTGGCTCAAGCTTAAAATCTATACACTTTGGGAGGCGAATACAAGAAAAGAAAGATCTCTAGCTAAAGTTCATGAAGTTCGCCGCACTTATAACATTGTGCGCCGCATTTTCCTTCCTTTGAAAAAAAGCTAAAAAGACCGCGCACTTATTTGTAAGTGCGCCGGCACTCGTTCTTCTAAGTCTGAAGGAATTAAAGTCTAATAAATGCACATGCATTAACTCCTCAAAACCGCCATACTTATTTGTAAGTGGGCCGCACTTCCAGCCAGACTTAAATAAATCCATTAAATGCTATCGCATTTACACCTAAAGTGCGCCACACTTATTTGTAAGTGCGCCGTACTTTTGCCCCTGAAGAGCCTATAAATAGCCCCCTTTGCCTCACACACAACACACATACAACTCCCCACTTCATTTCTAACACTTATAATAGGTGTTTTTGGTGATCTTGGCCTGACAAACCAAGGAACCAAACACCACTTCAAACCACATCACACCATCCGAATACCACACTATCTACCATCAATTTCCTTTATTATTAATCCATCCTAGGAAGTAGCATTAAAGTGTAATTCAAATCTATAAGTGATTGTGACAGAATTGTTCATAATTTCCGAGTTTACTTTGAATGTAATATAGTTTTCATTGGGAAAACTTATGAAATCATCAACATTTGTTCTTGAAGTTGGTATAAATCTTTTTTATCCTTTGAATATGATCTTTACTGAATTCATGATGATTGTTAGTGTTTTGTTACTTATTTGATTCTGGAGTTAGTAAATCTTATGTTTGTTTGGGATTTTTGGATCTTGAATATGAATGTGTTTGGATATGGTTTATGAATGGTACTACATATTTGTATATAAGAAAATAGCCGGAAAGGTTTATTTACACATGTGTTCTTTTTTTTTTTTTTTCAATCCATCTAATTTATTGGTTATTAATTACTATAAAGGCCGAAAGAATTTGTTGTTATTAATCGATATAATCACTAGTTATATTTAAAGGCTGTTGAAAGGATTTATACTATGTGATAACTCTATTTTTCTAAATTAAAACACTATTCTAACTCTCAGTTATCTAAGTGATCATTGCCTAAACAAACATACCTTAATCATTTGATTGAATCATCTTTTAATTGCTTTCGTTATAATATCCGATATATGCAAGATTTGGTTAATTTGATCCGTGACAATCTTATTAACCTTAGCACCTTAATTACAAACTGTGAAAACTTTAATTCCCGTGGAACGACCTGGACTTACCTAAAGCTATACTATACACGAACGGGTATACTTCCGAGTTGTTGTGTTTTTTTTTAGTAAAATCAGTATTTTGTTATTTTAAATTTAAAGCTTGGAAAACACACATCAAGTTTTTGGCGCCGCTGCCGGGGAATTGTTTAAGTTATTATCAGTTTGTTGCTTGTTTTAGGTGCTATTTGTTTCACAAAATTTACAAGCTCGCCGTACCGTTTTCTGGCAAACAGAACCCAAAAATCATTTTTCTTCAGGAAATACGCCGCACATCCTATTTGTGCGCCCGGTATTTCCTGAAAACCAGAAAAGTTACGCCGTGACTTTCCCAAGTACGCCGGGGACTTTCTGCAAATTTTCACAAACATACTTTTATTTCAAAAACCAAAACCAAAACCCCCCCAATCTGCTAGTCTTAGGTTCTATAATCATTTGGAATTATATTTTACTGATTATATGCCTTTGTATTTGTAATTATCTAGTTTATCTTAATATCCCAAAAAAATCTCTTTTATTTATTTCTCCTTATTGCTTATATATAATTAACTAAAATACTATCTAATATATCATAATAAATCTATAAAAAAATATATGAAATATTAGACTTTTATTTTGAACTATTCGCCTATTAGCCTTAATTTATATATATAAAAATGTCTTTCTTGCAAAATACTAACGTATGTATAAATCCAATATCTTTTGGAAAACAACTAGTCAGTCTAATATATAGATTTAATAAAATTTTAAAAACAAGGACTTATAAGATTAAAACTATCCAAAAAGAAGTCGTCGAGATCGAATCACTCAAATCTTCAACCCAACATTATTCCGTTAATGACTTTGTCGTTATAAATATACCTGAAGAGGATGTTGAACCTAAACAAATAATTCTCGATCCCGATGATCAGCCTATGTGGGAAAGTGCTAAGACTGTAGCACCGACTCCTAATTCTGCCATTTTTCAAATCGATGTTGATGACAACCTTGTTATTAACAGTACCCACTTGAAAATGATTTACGAAAATAAATTCGATGGTTATCTGCTGGCCGATCCGCATGACCACATCTATGAATTTCTCACAATCTGCAACATGTTCAAATACGGTAAAACTCAGAGTGAAGCCGTAAAGCTTTTAATATTTCCTTTTTCCTTATGCGATGAAGTTAAAACCTGGTTTAACGAACTTAATGAAGAGTCTATAACATCGTAGGAACAAATGAGAAGAGCTTTTATAAACAGATTCTTTCCACGTTCATTATTTAACCGTCTTTTACTTGAAATCAGAAATTTCTCTCAACTCGTATGCGAAAGTCTAACCGACGCTTGGTTACAACTCAAGAGCATGCTTCGAAAATGTTAAGGGTGCGGTCTAACCAAAGGAACTATTATTCAAATATTCTATCATGGTCTAGACGAACCCACTCAAGGAATCCTGGATGCAACTGCTGGAGGAATCTTCCTCTACAAAACTCGAAATCAAGCTTTTTAATTTCTTGATGACAAAGTCCTTTTTGAACATGATTGGCCCATTAAAACTCAAAATGATCATCATCAAAAATCTGTTTCTTTCATCGATGGAAGTGATAGTAATACTAATAATTCTCGATTTATGGAAAAATTGAAGGCTATGGATTCTCAAATTATAAGCTTAAATGAAGAATTGGAAGATGTACGTAACAAATACAATAAGCTTAGAGAGTGAAACGCTTCTAAAAACCACCTGAACGATGACATGCCGATGTGTGAACATCATGAAGCAAATTACATCCAACATGTAGGTTGTTAAAACCAAGATTATCATGATTCGTATTCTCACCAATCCCATCATTATCGTAATGATTACGAGAAATCGCTCACAGAATTAAACAATGAAGTGAAAAATGATCTCGAAGATTTCAAGAGACGTATCCGTAGCATGAGAACTGTTCATTGGAAACTCAATGACAGCGACGATCGTAAAACTACAAGAGTTTTACCTAACAAAGAGTCTAAAACATTAAACCAAGAACCTCAACCTAAAACTGATCTTGAAAAATCAATCACCAAATTCTTGGATGATCAAAGAGTTTCAAATATGTTTGTCAAAAACAATATTAACGATATGATTTTAAAGATGAAGCAAAATGAAAGGAATTTCCAAACTATCTTTAAAAACATGTAAATAAAAATAGATGAGTGGGAGAAGTCTCAAAACCTCTCTTTTGAACAAACCAATAGGACTGACCCACCTTATCCTCAAGCTCACACCGAGCACGTAAATGTCGTATTCACCGGGAGTGAAAAGTCCAATGATTCTCGGAAAAATCAAAAAGATCCGCCTCCTATCACCGTTAATAATAAAACCAAAAAAGATAAGACATCAAAAAAGGGATATCACGTGGTCAAAACAAAAGAATATCCATTCCGTGAATATATTCCAAAAACACCATATCCTCAATGTAACACCCCCAAATTGGGTCGCAGCGGAATAAGGGTCCGGGGCGTGTTACTTCAAGATCAACAGCACAAGATAT
>BQNB010074657.1:0-31716 GCA_026074375.1 Tanacetum coccineum | reverse complement strand
AACTTTCTCTTTATTAACAAGAGTACGAAAACGCAGCTTGTTGGTTACCTGTTTAGGGCGTAAAAGACTAGCAAAAGAGCCCTCCTTCCGTTGAGATATGCCATTCACTAAATTAGTTCATGATCTCGAGGACAATATCATTTTTAAGGGGGTGGATTGTTATGAACCATTTGGGAGTCAACCACCGTGAACACACAAGCCTTTCCCTCCCATTCGCATATAAATACCAGTACTTGTCTTTCATTTTCTTTTAGCTAATTATTTGTGTGTGAAAACACTTCTTCTTTATAGATCTCAATTGTAACAACTATCCTCATTATTATAGATTTCGGTTTCAAATCTATCATCAATAATACATTAAGCTTCCGGTTATCATTCTTACCTTTGATAATCCAAGTTTATTTGTTGCTTCGCTACCAATTCTCAAGTGAATCTAGGTGTTGTATATCATTAAACCACCATGAATGATTCAGTCCCTTCCCACTCATATAGGTTCTTCTATTGAATGGTTCCCCAGGCATGCATAAGAGCATAACCTAGATAGAACGTGATGCTTATACCTCTTCTTTATTGATAGGATTCCTATCATTTGCAGTCTCTTTGGCGAAGGAGATAAGGGCGAGGACCAAACATGTTCTATCCTCAACCTCCATTCAGCATTAGTAATCTCAATTCACTCCCCACCCCCTGAATAGTAAGGCCCTGCTCTTTTTAATAAAAAAGAGGGGCCAAGCACCCGTTTGAAGTGGCGAAGGTCTATGTTGTAGTAAGAAAAAAATCAGTTTCGGTTACCTTTAAGTTCATTCACTCTAGGTTCTCTGACTTGCTCTAGTGGATGGCAAAGGCCAACTAAGAGGAATGAAATAGCTCGACAGTGAAAGTGAACGAATGGCTCAGGAGGAACTCCTTTTTGTTCGGTCATAGATTGGTCCAAAGAACGAGAGTTAGGAAAAACCCCTAGTTTCTCTCTATGTGTGGGCGATTTCCTCCCTTTCTCTCCAATCCCTAATCGATCTTCAAAGAATACTACCATCCTTGTGATCTTATCTGCTATGGCCCTGATTTAGGTTTGTCACTTTGTGATTAATCCTCTATCGAAGTTCCATACAGGTTGTTGATGCTTGGATCCATAGGTTTTTTGGTTTTCGTTGTAGGGTTTTTTGTAGGAAATCGTTTTTGGTGTCGAAACCCTCATTTGCTCATCTGTTCATTTTTCCTTTTATATAATTTAAATCTAAGCTTGATAATGATGCGCTATTAGTTTCTTTGTTTATCATTGAATTCGTTTTAACAGTTTCTTATTTGGCAGCCGATCTTGTCTTATATTTTAGGGTTTGGTTTAATCTTTTTTTAGGGTTTCGACTTGGGTTTTCTTTGTATTACAGTTTCTTTGTTAATCGTTGGGGATCCTCGATTTGCTATATCTGTCTTACTATGGGGGCTGGCTAGGTTCTTTGGAGTGCTCGTTTTTGAAACCCTAATTTTTTAAGGTTTTGTTATTTCCTTTGTGTGCCTAACTGTTTGGTCTGGTTTGCTTTATGGATCGTGAGGTTGAGAGTTTTGTTACGCCTGATTCGCTACTTGGAAATATTGCTTCAAAATTAAGAACATTGAAGGTAAAGTGATGAGGAATGAAGGTAAGTTAAGGAAGGTCTTACGTAATGTTAACATGGATACACCTGGTATGTTTGTTACTCTTATTGATACCTTCTAATATTGCATCATACAAGGCTGCATTAGAATGAGGGTGGAGATGCCACTTCGACTATGAATGTTGATAAACATGATCATGCTGATTTTGGTGATAACTTGAGTGGTAACAACCCATCCTTTGCTTCTATATTTAAAGAACGTACAGAGAGCAAGGTTGTGCGTTTGACTGAGATGAAAAACTCAGAGTTTGTAGAGGGTGCTAATGTGGCTATCCCCTTAGATGCGGTTGAGGAAGTTAGTGACCGCTTCAAGAATACTTTGTATGGTTATTTTATCCGAAAAAGACTCGCGTTTCCCGTTGTTGAAAATTATGTGAAAAATGCGTGGGCCAAATTTGGATTGGAACGGCTTATGCTCAAGAATCTTCTTTCAGTTTGCTACGAGTGAAGGTATGGAAAGGGTTCTTGAAAATGGCCCTTGGTTGATTCGCTTAGTGCCTATTGTTTTGAACATTTAGACACCTAACACTCGACTAACAAAGGAGACTATCACGGCTGCTCCTATCTGGGTAAAGCTCCATAACGTTCTTGTGGTGGCTTTTTCTGAAGTTGGGTTAAGTTTGATCACGTCTCAATTGGGGTGTCCAATCATGTTAGATGCGTATACGAGTACAATGTGCCAATGTCTTGGAAAAGAAACACTTATGCTCGTGCACTCATTGAAGCGTCTTCGCTAACAGCTCTTAAAGAGTCTATTGTGGTTGCAATTCCATTTTCTAACAAAACCGGGCATTCATTGGAAACGGTTGATGTTGAATATGAATGGGAACCACCCTGGTGTTACACTTGTAAGATTTTTGACCATAAGGATGCTGATTGCCCTAAAAGAGAAAAGGTGATTGATGCTACTCTAGTGGAGGATGATGGTTGTACGACAGTTACACGTAAGCATGGTAAAGGCAAGCATGATGAGAAGGCAAGACAGGTTGCGGGTTTAAGACTAACAAAACCTAAGCCTAATATTCTATATCGTGTGGTTTAAAAGAAGTCGGAGCCTAGTGGAGCGTCTACGTCCTAACATGCTAAAGAGGATGGTCCTCCAAAACCACCCTTAGTTAATAAAGATAAAGGTGTTGCTAATATCTCTACCACTAAAAAGAAAACCTCCTATTTTAATGATGACATCAGTATTGTTTCTCTTCGCAACTCCTTTGAATCCCTTAAGGAAGCTGATAAGATTTTGGATATTGATACGTCCCAAAAGGATAATCCTGTTAATAAGTTAGAGGATGACGAGGAGGACGTGGAAGAAATGATTATAGAGAACCCCTCGGGTTCTAATAGGCTGCCAAAGAATGATGTGGTTAAGGGGGCAAGCACTCCCTCTGAAGAAGTTCCCGATGTATAATTTAGCTTCATGGAATATAAGGGGAATGAACAAAACCCCTAAACAAAGTGAGGTTCGTCAAGTAATCTTTAAAAATAATCTGTGTCTTTGTGCTATTCTTGAATCTCATGTAGCTAAATCTAATCTTCACAATCTGTGTACTAAAGTTTTTAAGCATTGGCATTGGACGTCTAATTGGCTATCTTGTGATAAGGGGTCTCATATCATTTTGGGCTGGAATTCGGATGTTGTCAATGTTGTAGTCATATCGTTTGATGCTCAAGTTATGCATACATGCGTGTATTTCAAAGTGGACACAAAAGAGGTGTTTTGCTCCTTTATTTATGTTCATAACCATTACATTCAATGGCGTGATCTGTGGGAAAACCTTCTTAATCATAAAAGTTATATTAGGAAAAGACCTTGGTGTGTTCTAGGAGATTTTAATGTGGCGTTAAGTGATAACCCTAAACTCTCTCCTCTCCATGGCGATTTTCTGTTTTCCTCTTCCTAAACGATTCCTTAATCTTAAATCTGATTAATCCCTTATAACGATCGTGTTTCTTGCAAATTAACTGAGTTTAATTCTGCTTTTAACATTATTTTTATTAGGGTATTGTCGATTTTATTAGGGTTTCGTTTTTAAGTCTTAGATTATCGCTTTGGTCTTTTAATTATTCAATCGCAAATCACTTAGGGATTAACACCTAATCGTTTTAATTCCTAATTTATCTACTGTTCCATTGCTATTTAAGCTTGTGATCGTTGGCTGGAAGGAATTATCTTGGTCGATTTAGGGATTAATTAATTCGATCGCATTCGTTTGTTAAGTTAGGGTTTCAATTTCCTTTTCCTATATTGTTTAAATTTTGTTGCATGGAAGTCGGTTAAAGGTTTGATTATTTAAGGTCGTCCTCTAACATTCTGTTAGGGTTTTTTCGATTTAAGTTGACGTGGTACTTAGAGTTTATTTGATTTTCTTTGTTTTGCTTGGTTATCGTTTGGTGTGGGTATGGAGAGTAGTACGAATCTGAATAAGGGTGAGGGGTTGGCTGGTAAGTCTAAGGCTGATGATCTTAGGGCTTTTATGCATAAATCGACGACTGAAACAAGGCGAGCGATTGGGGAATTAAAAAACCCTAACTCATCGTTTGAAGGCCCTAGGGTTTCTAATGGTTCGTTCCCTGTAGGGAATCATGCTAGGGATTCGTCTTTTATTGGCAGAACCTCACAAACTGGTGTGAGGGATACGGATACGAATATAAACCCTAATATGGATTCATTCCCTGAAGGAGACCATGTTAGGGTATCGAATTTTACTGGAAGATCATCTTCAAGTCAGAATTACCCTCATACGAATGTTACGGGCAGTTTTACTAGTCGTGGGGAGTCGACAAACTTTAGTTTTTCGACGGTGAACAATAGTAAAGTTCAAGCTCAATATCCTAAGCATTTTTGAAACTGTGTGGAATTCTGGTGATGAGTCTTTTAGGGTTACAAATGATGCTCAATCTCCTATGCTGAATAATAAGGATCCGGGAGTTAATTTGGGTAGTACCTCTGTTACTCAAGTTGATAATACTAATGATCATGATACTTCCATTGTTCAATCTGTTGAAATTAATACGATCACATATCATATGATGGAGCTGCGGGAGCTGCTACTAAGGACCAAACAACTTCCAACTTTCTTTCTTGGGTGGCAGATAAGGTGTTTAATGGTATTTCGATTCCGCGCAAAGTTGTCGAAAAGGTAAGTCTTCGTTTTGAAAATACTTTGTATGGTTAATTTATTGGTAAGCGAATGGCATTCCCGATCGTTGAGTACTATGTTAAAAACAACTGGGCAAAGTATGAACTGAAACGAATAATGATGAATGCTAAGGGATTCTTTTTCTTTAAATTTGATTCTCGGGCTGGTCTTGATGCTGTTTTGGAAGGAGGTCCTTAGATGGTTCGTAATTCCCCAATAATACTTAAGAAGTGGTCCATGAATACTAGCTTGCAAAAAGAAGAACTAACTCGTATTCAAGTGATTAAGGAAGATGAGATTAGTTTGATTTCTACGTATCTTGGTAAGCCTATTATGCTTGACTCATACACTAGTTTGATGTGTAAGGATTCTTAGGGAAGGAGTAGCTTTGCTCGATGCTTAATTGAGATCAATTCGGAGGCTGATTTAGTGAAATCTATTACAATAGGTATACCTGATCTTGAAGGTTCAAGTCACACCAAAGAGACTATTCGAGTTGAATGCGAATGGAAACCGCCTAGATGTCCCACTTGTAATATATTTAGACACACGAGTGAGACATGCCCTAAAAAAGTGGTGAGTACCCCGGTTGTGAATGATACTAATGTTACTAATGATGGTTTCCAAAAGGTTGTAAACAGAAAGTGTAATAACAAAGGAAGTTCTGCGGGTAACAAACTCCCTAAAGGTGTTCCGATAAGTAAAAGTTTTCAAGTTGGGAAAGAGTTTACATTTCAGCCTAAGGCTTCTAATGTTGGTTCTAATAATAATACTGGTACCCGTGGTGTAACAAACCCTAAAGCTGGTCCGTATAAGAATACGAATGATGATGCTCCGTTAATTACTAAGGGTACTAATACTAGGCAGCAAGATACGGGTAAGAAGAAGATATCTAATATAGCTTCTCCTAATCCATTTGCTGCCTTGGGAGTGGATGACGATGAGGAGGAAGAGGTTGAAAACATTTGGGATGAATCAAAAAATTTGAATCTTCGTAATACAGAGGCAAGCACTCCTGCTCAGATGGTTTTCGATGTTTAGTGTCGCTTCTTGGAGTATAAGGGGTTTGAACCGATACCCTAAGCAAAAAGAGGTTCGTCAGATGGTGAATGAGAATAATTTAAGTGTTTGTGCTATTCTCCAGTCTCATGTTGATGTGGCTGTTGTTTATTATACTTGTAAAAAGGTTTGTAGTAGGTGGAAATGGACTTCTAATGGGAGTCTTTGTTCTAAAGGCTCTCGGATCATCCTTGGATGAAATGATGACCTTGTTGATGTCATGATTATGGCTCAAACTAATCAGGTCATGCATGTGCAGGTGAACACGTGTGCTGATCATAAAACTTTGTTTTGTTCATTTGTATATGCTGATAACTATTATATTGATCGCCATGTGCTTTGGAGTAACTTGGTTGGGCATGCGGGATTGATGAGGAATAGACCATCGGTTCTTTTGGGTGATTTTAACACTGCTTTTAATCTTGAAGATCATTCGGCTGGTGGGTATGAGCCGAATGCTGCTATGCGTGAATTTAAAGATTGTGTCCAAGCTATGGAGGTAGGTGATGTTAATAGTACCGGTCTTTATTTTACTTGGAATCAGAAACCGAAGGTATCTAATGGCATTCTTAAGAAGATTGATAGGATTATGGGTAATCTTCAGTTTAATGATGCTTTCCTCGGGTCCTTTGCTATTTTCCAGCCATACCGTATCTTGGATCATTTGCCTTGTGTTCTTGTATCCCAATGGTAACTAAACCTAAACCGAAGCCTTTTAAATTTTCAAATTTTCTTGTGTATAAGGAGGCTTTTCGTGAAATTTTGGAAACAGGGTGGAGTGTTAATTTAGAGGGATGTGCCATGTTTCATGTTGTGAAGAGGTTAAAGGGGCTGAAATCTCCTTTCCATAAATTACTTCATAATTATGGCAATCTTCATGAGCGGGTTAATAAGATTCGGATTGAGCTTGATGAAGCTCAAAAAGCAATTGATAGGGATCCTTCTTCTTTTATACTTCATGAAGAACATGCTCACTATTTACTTGCTTTTAAAGCAGCACAGTTGGACGAGGAACGTTTCTTGAAACAAAAAGCTAACATTGAATGGCTTAAGGCTGGTGACTCTAATACAACTTATTTCCATAAGATTGTGAAGAGTAAATGCACCAGAAACAGAATTGAAATGGTTAGTGATGCTTCTAATAATCTATATGATGGTAATCATGTTCCCGGTGCTTTTGTTAATCACTATAATCAGTTCCTTGGAGCCAAAGGTGTTACTATTCTTTTGGATGACCATAATCAGGTTCGTGATGTCTCTAATGATGAGGTCAAGAGTTTCATTTTTTCTATAGAGGATGATAGGGCTCCTGGCCCTGACGGTTTCACTGCTGCTTTCTTTAAGAAAGCGTGGGATGTGGTGGGTGGCGATATCACTTGTGTTGTTCGGGACTTTTTCTCCAATGGTAAGCTTCTTAAAGAGCTTAATCATACTATTATTTCTCTTATTCCCAAGGTTACTACCCCTACTTGTATCAATGATTACCGACCTATTTCTTGCTGTAATGTCTTATATAAGTGTATTAGCAAGATAATTGCTAATGGGGTTAAAGAGGATTTGACTGATATTGTTAGCATCAACCAATCTGCTTTTGTTCTTGGTCGTAGGATTTCTAATAATATCTTTCTTACACAAGAGCTTATAAGAAATTATCATAGGAGACGTGGTCCTCCTAGGTGTGCATTCAAAGTTGATATTCAAAAGGCCTATGATACTGTGGATTGGAGTTTTCTTGAGACTATTCTTGTGGGTTTTGGCTTTCACCCTAAGATGGTCCAATGGATTATGGTTTGCGTTTCTAGGGCCTCTTACTCTATATGTGTTAATGGCAACTTGCATGGTTTTTTTTTGGGTAAAGGGATACCCCGGTAAATTGTATTAATCACAAAAAAAACAAGAACAATGGAATGCGACTGAAAAGGCACATTAACCTCAAGCTAACTTGAACTGCCACATCACATTCAAGACATGCCTCAAATGGATAAAAAAACAAAACAAGCAACAAATCAAATCTAATGAACAACTAAATTCGACTTGCAATACTTCCAAGCTGCACCATGCCAAATAAAACCATCTTCCAAAAAACTACATTCCATATAGCCTAAATGACTTAGGCATATTCCAAGTAGAAAGCAACTGTCTAACCTTATCACGATTCTTGAAATTAAAGGAAAGCAACTTTAACCTTACTGTTACCATAATAATATCACGAACATCTTCCGGAGACCTCTTAACGTTCTTGAAAAGACGATTGTTGCGTTCAATCCAAAGAAAGTATGACGAGGCTGCAAACAATAAGCGCCCAATAATGCTTACAGTCGTTCTTTTATGAGCAATCGGTTGAAAGAATGACACAATATCCTGAAGACAAGGTGATATACTATCCATAGCAGCAAGATGTCGAATCGACACCCACACTTTAGAAGAGAACGGACATTCATAAAATAAGTGTTGATGCGAATCAGCTTGGGAATCACATAACGCACATCGTAGTTGATTTAAATCAGTACCGTTACCAACATACCATTGTCGTAATTTGTCTTAAGTCTTAAGACATCTTCTCATCACTAGCCATAAATGAAACGCATGACGGGGAACATTATGAGGGAACCAAACAATACGAAACCAGGAAACCTCAATACCACAAGGTCTAACCTCCTCCCATGCAGCCTGAACCGAGAACTTCTTCATTACTCCATTAGAGTCGCGCCAAACGTGCATATCTGGCTTGTTAGCATCCAAAATAGGAACAAGAATTTGCCCCAGAATTAGGGCTTTAAGTAACCACGATTAGGGCCATAACCACCCCACATTCGAAATCAAATCCACAACTGAAGATTGAAGCGAAAACCCTTCCCTTGTGATATCCCTAGCTGAAAGATAACGACGCAACGGGCATTGAACACACCATCTATCGAACCAAACAGAAACACCACTTCCACTTCCAATTTGAGACCAGAAAAAAGGTCTAACAAGCTCACGCAATTAAAGAAGCTTACGCCAACCCCAACTTAACTTAGATTTCAAAGGCACCTCCCAAAACGACCTCCCACGTAACTTGTAAATATTGATCCAACAGACCCATAAAGAGGCTTTGTTTGTAACAATATTCCAAATATGAGTAGTCATTAATGCTATGTTAAACAGCTCAAGACTACGAATACCAAGCCCCCCTTCTTTTTAGGAAGGCATATGTCATTCCAAGCCACCTTAGCTTTCCCGCGTATTAATTCACCATTACGTCAAAGGAAACCTCGAATAAGCTGTTCAATATCTAGAAGAATACCTATTGGAATCATGAGAACCGACGCCCAATAGACATGCATAGATACTATAACAGAATTACATAGTTGCAATCTTCCGGCATAAGATAAAGATTTATTCTTCCAATCCCCAATCCTATTCTTAGCTTTTTCAACCAAGAACTTGCAATCCCTATTAAAAAGCCTAGTCGAAATAAGAGGAACACCAAGATAAATAACAGGAAGCGTACCCTCCGAGAAAGGCATAATATGAAGAATGGATTGCTTGACATGACTTGTAACATTACAAAAGAAAGCCGTACTCTTCGAAAGACTCGGCACCAAGCCCGACACATTCTTGAATTCCTCCAAGGACTCCATAATCACCTTGGCTGAATTAACATCTCCACGTGAAAAAATAAACAAGTCATCAGCAAAGCAAACATTAATAAGGCCATGATCTTCATACTGTTTGTGAAATCTAAAAGAATCAGAAGCCGTAACACGCTTTTGCAAAATAAGAGTCAGCACTTCCATGACGAGCGTAAAAAGATAAGGAGAAAGAGGATCACCCTGTCGCAACCCACGTTTACCCTTAAAAAATCCGTGAATATCCCTATTGACACTAATGGAGAATGATGTAGAAGTAACACATGCCATAATCCAACGAATCATTTGGCCAGAAAAACCAAATTGCTTTAAGATAACACCCAGAAATCTCCAATCCATAGTATCGTACGCCTTTTGAATATCAGTTTTAAAGGCACATCGGGGAGGGCCCTTATCTCGGTGATAACCATGCATGAGTAGCGTAATAAGAATATTATCCGTAATGCACCTACCCGGAACAAAAGCCGATTGATTATCACTAACAACCTCCTTAATTCCCTCAATGATGCGGTTAGTAAGGATTTTGCTAATACACTTATAAAGAACATTGCAGCACGAGATAGGCCTGAAATCATTAACACGAGAAGGGGTGGGTACCTTAGGAATAAGCGCTATGAACGTATGATTAATCTCACGCAGAATCTGCCCATTATTAAAGAAATCAGTAATCGCCTTGTAAGGTAGTCTTTTGTGTTTAATATAAAGCACTTTCTTCCAAACACTCTAAAGTAATCTAAAGTAGGTTTCCTACCTCATAAAGTTCGTAGGGTGTTTTTCTTAAGATGGCTCTAATTAGGATTTGGTTGAGAATGTATGTTGAAATGTCTACTGCGTTACACCAAAACTTTTATGGTAACGATTGCTCATTCAACATAGTCCTACTTATTTCTTGAAGTGTCCTATTTTCCTTTTAACCACGCCATTTGATTGAGGAGTGCGTGGAGCTAAGAAGTTATGTGTAATTCCATTGGAATTAAAAAACTCTCCAAATTACACCTCATTATCAAATTCCCTACCGTGGTCGGTTCTTATTGACACTATTGTACATCCTAATTGGTTTTGAATTTTTTTACTAAATATTTTGAATTGATTGAAAGCTTCGTTTTTGTCCTTAAGGAATCTAGTCCAAGTATACCTAGAATAGTCATCTATTATGACTAAGGTGTAGCGGTTTCCTCTATAACTTCGTACAGCGGATGGACCGAAGAGATCCATATAAAGGAGTTCTAAGCATCTATTCGTTGAGACTATATTCTTAGCCTTATGACTAGCATGAGCTTGATTTCCAATTTTGCAAGCATCACAGAAGTGTTGATCAAACTTAAGCTTAAGTAAGTTTCTAACTAATTCCTTAGATGCTAACGATTGAATGAGACACATATTTGCGTGACCTAATCTCCTATGCCACAACATGGAGTTTTCATCAATTGTTGCTAGACAAATTTTGTCTTTAGGCTTATTTTTTAATTTCATCACATATAAGCCTTTCTTCCTAATACCTCTACCTATGACCTTACCATCCTTAGTAATTTCACTATCATGTTCAGAGAAAGTTACTCTACATTTATTATCACATATTTGTCCTATACTTAACAAGTTAAATCTTAAGTTATCTACATGCTCTACATTATCTATTTTGAGAGAGTCATTTGAAATCGTACCTTTGCCAATGATGTTACCGCGAAGATTGCTACCAAAAATAACATTACCTCCGTTGTATGCCTTGTAGCTTGAGAAGAGCTTTCGGTTACCCGTCATGTGTTTGGAGCATCCGCTATCCTTTATCCACTCATCGGGTTCCAAGTCGACTCCAAGGCATATCTATTTATATAAGGCAACACCTCAAACATTTGGTCCCCAATATCTCATGGGTCCAAAGTTGTTAGTGCTAAACATCCCTTGCATTTGATGCAATTGGTTGGGATGTGGAAATGGAAGACACATTTCCCATGGCATGTAACTTTGACGTTGGAAATTGTTCCAAGTTACAGGAAAGCTACGAGGTTGATTTTGTCGACCAACGTTTCTTTTTGGTTACGGTGTTTTAGGACGATAATAATTATTGATGAATCTTCTAGGTGGTGGAGTTTTTGATCTAAAATTAGGTTTCGAAAATCCAACTCCGGGCTTTGACAATGGCTTATAAAATTGTTTAACTTCATTATCACTAGCAACGAGAACTTTGATATTGTTTACTATTATGTGTTTTGGTCTAGGACCCAAAATATATTTTTGAAAAGACACACTTTTCTCAGATCCAGGCGTAGTTGCTGGTGGCGGTCCCATAATTGCTTTGGGGGCCGCCTGGACACTAAGAGGGCTGCCCATGTTTATGGGACCTCCATCAGAGGACGCCTTTTTCTGAGCTTTCACAAATTTTATTTCCTTAGTTCCACTAGATGATACCCTAAACCTAATTTTTCATCGGAGGGTTTTTAATTACTTAACATTTCATTTAAGCAATGTGTGCTCTTTTCAAACTTGGTTAGTTTAAGAGCTTCCTCTTTAAGCTTTTTATTTTCAATTTTAAGCATATGACATTTTACACATTCGAGATCAACTCCCTTGTTTTTCTCAAGTGTAGACACTTTTTTCTTTTAGTTTAGAATAATAAGTTCGATTTCTAAATATTCTAGTGCGCTTTTATTCTTTTGTTTTAGTGATATATCTTTAAATCATTTTGCATAGTTATCATATTCATTATTATGAATACTAAATTCATCTATTGACGAGTTTTCATCACTAAAGTAAGAGGATTCGGAACATACCTCACTTGATGCTTGAGCTACAAGATACGTTTCGTTTTGACCTTCTCATCATCTTCTTCACCGCTATCACTCCAAGAACCTCTGACAAAGCTCTTTGGTTCTTGTCTTTCAATGGTTTTGGACATTCTCCAATAAGATGATTCGGGTCGCCACATCTAAAGCATTTTCTATCATTTTTGCCATTCTGGTCATCATGGCTTCTTTGTAACGTCTTTTTGTCGATCCGAGGTTGTCTCACGAATCTTCCTCTTCTTTTGAAGAACTTTTTGAAATCTCTTACTGCCATGGCATACTCTTCGTCTTCACTTCTGGAAGTCAAACACTCTTCATCACTAGATTCTTTCTTAGCCTTTAAAGCAAGAGATTTCCTTTCAAATTTTGCTTTGACTATTTTGGAATCTTTCTTAATGATCATTTCGTGAACTTTGAGGTTCCTGATAAGTTCATAAAGAGATAGTGACGTTAAGTCTTTCGACTCTTCAATCGCCATGACCTTTGCTCTCCATTTAGGATGTAAAGCCCTAAGAAACTTCCTAACATAGTTCTTGCTAGAATAACCCTCATCAAGAGCTTTTAGACTAGTAATAATAGTATTAAATCTAGCAAAAGCACTATCTATAGATTCGTCTTCGAAAATGACGAATTGTTCATATTGTTGAACCAAAAGGTCGATCTTATTATCTTTGACTTGACTATTACCTTGGTGGGTGATTAACAATGTTTTCCAAATTTCTTTTGCCGTATTACACATGAAAATTCTTTCATATTCTTTTCTAGGCAAAGCATTATAAATAACCATTTTAGCTTCGTTATTTTTCGCAAGTCTCTTTTTAAGATCATCGGTTTGTTTATCAAAAGGGATAACCTCATCTAATTTGGTTTCTGGATTTTGTACAATAGGTTGAAAATCACCGTTGGTAATAACATGCCAAAGATCTAGATCTTTTGATTTAACATATGTCTCGAATCTATTTTTCCAATAAATAAAACTATCACTTTCAAAAAGTGGTGGTCTTTGCATAGATTGCCCTTCTAGATATTTGTCAGAATCTATAGATCGACCCAAGCTTTAAAATATAATATATTTTAAAAATCTTGAGTGACCTTGGCTCCTGATACCAATTTCCATTTGCTTGTTCCTTAAAATGATGGGTAATATATCAAAACATAGCATAAAAAGGTAATTTTGACCAAAATTTAAATTTTTTTATGACACATACCAATGAAAACCGAGTATTAATAGCGTCTCATAGATATGAATGTGTATGACTAGCATAAAAACCCTCAAAATTCCACCCCCAAAATTTGAGGTTCGCCTTTAGATCTTTAGGAATTCAGGTATCCATCATTGATACCCAAGATAGTTTATACCTTTAGCTTGTTCGAGTTAAGGTTCGAATGCAGTCATATGTGTCTATTCCGTCGTTACGGATGTGTACGTGTGGTCTAGGTCGCCTTTTCTGGAACATTGGTATCGGTATTAAATTATATGAGTGTACCGGTAGTGTATTAAATTCTAGAACTTGTTTTTGTGATGCATCTCGAGACCGCATAGTAAGTATTAGGATTTGCTAGATAAGCGGCACTAGGATTAACCCATGTTTTAAATCTGTAATAGTTATTATAGTCACACCGATCATATAACTATCCCACACATTTGTCATGAACTCATTTTTAATGCAGGATACCCCTAGTACAACCCTCCGAGCCTGTAATTTTCACGGTTCTCATAATTTTCTGGTGGATTCCAGACTATTAATGAAGAGCATTGTCACCCTTAAACCAATCGTTACACCCAAATCGCCTTAGCCTACCTTGTATGTACTCGCTTTTAGTACATTATTGTTTTATGCCAAGTTAATTATTTGAGTACATGGTTGCTAAGTCCTTATCCTTGTGAATACAGTTTTAGGACGATTAGGATTCATGGTAGTATTCATCTTATGAAGAATTAGGAAAGAAGTAATTTATTACCCCCCCCCCCTAATAGAGCTCAATAAGCTCCATGTTATGTTGATCCATCTCAATTCGGGTCATAGAATAGTTTAGTTGTAAAGTATGTAAAAGTTCAAGTGTAAGGGTGCATCTATAAGCCCCGAGTGATGTATTATGTTATTCAAAAACAAGAGAAAAGAAAAAAAGAGAAAAACAGAAAAGAAAAAGAAAAAAGACTGATGTAGAGGTATGTAGAGTTTGTATATCTTTGTCCGAGTTCTTGAGCAACCAAACCAATGTGTATTCGTATAAATAATTAGCTAACCCTTCCACTTCAATTCACCCAAAGCCAATCAATGTATCCTTACGTTTCCGTTAATGTTATCTTACACCTACACCCCACAACCCTTTAAAAGACCTCTTTGACAGTAATGAATAATACTTGTGCCTAGCGGTGGAGGTTTGATCCTTTACCAAGCATATGGTAATTTATATGCTATGACAGGTAATGAGTGTTGATTTTCCGTTTCCCCATTATGTTATAATTTATTATACACCAAGAGAAAGAGAGAATCTCAAACACTTATGTGAGGTGCTAGTATGTATTTGCCGTGCTTTTAATTACGAGGTCTAGAAGGTTGTGTTGTAAAATACTTTTAAGAGTATGTTAAATGACCCTCATATTACTATTGTCTAGATAGAAAAGCCTATTTGCTTGAGAACAAGCAAATCCCAAGTGTAGGGGTATTTAATGAGGTGTCATTTTATACACTTTTTCGAGGTTATTTAACCCCCTAAATCATGCAAATATGCCCAGATTATAGGCTTAATCGTTCATTTTCAGGTTTTTAGCACTTGGATGGCATTTGGAGGAAATATACGTGACTTGGGCTCATTTGGAGAAGAAACAGACAAGATTACGAACCTACACCAGCTATTTTGAAGAAAATCCAAACAGTGGTTGGAGACGGCATCGCAACTCATTGCGATGGCGTAAGAAGATTCAAGGCGACGACGTGTTTAGTTTCTCACGACGGCGTTTCAGGGGGGGGAAACGGACAAGCCGACTCATAAAGAAAACCCTTAGAATATTCAAGATAAAGATAATCATTCAACGTGCGCGCGAAGTACCTGATGACGAAGATGAGTCTTGTTCAAGAAGTGATGAAGAGTATGCCATGGCCGTAAGAGATTTCAAACAATTCTTTAGGAGAAGAGGGAAATTCGTTCATCAACCTCATGACGACAAGAAGAGTTTCCGAAAAGTCAAGGAAGAGAATAAGGGAAATGATGATCGAAGTTGCTTCAAGTGTGGTGATCCAAATCACTTTATAAGTGACTGTCTCAAACACTCCTTTAACGACTAAAAAGCGTTCGTTGGAGGATGTTGGAGTGAAAATGATGAAGAAGACGAATCCAAGAGGGATGAGATTTGTCTAATGGCACTTGACAACAATGAGGTACTCTCCGATACTCTTTACTATAGTAGTTCATCCCTAGATAGTGAATCATTACAAAATAAGTATAACAATTTATGCAAGATTAGTCTTAGGATAATCAACAAAAACAAACACTTAAAGGCTAAAAATGAGTTGTTAAACAACGAAGCTTATGATCTTAGGAAAAGACTAGAACAACTAGAAAAGAACAAAGAGGTTTGTGTTGAATGTGAATCATGTGTCGATCTTCAATCTAAAGTAAACTCATTATCTCTAAAACTAGCTACTTTCAAAAGTAGTAGTTACCACTTGCAAAAAATGATTGAAAAACAAAGATCACAAAAAGATAAGCATGGGCTTGGATTCACAGAGGGTATAGCTCCTACTAGCAAAACAAAAACAGAAAATTTTGGTCAAGTAGACGAAAAAACGTCTACTGTAGAACCGGCTGAGCCGGTCCCCTATGCAAGAGAACAACCCAGTTCAATCTTAGGGAACCAGCCCTCTACAGAGGTTTGTATAAATTTGGACTCAAACATTATAAAAAGAAATAGCTTGGTACAAATAACTAGAAAACCTTTACCAAATGACAGTATATGAATTATAAGACAAACACCGGCTTTAAAACTTAGTCAAGGGCTAGGAAGAAGTAAAATCCAAACACGCCCTAAAACGCCTCATAGGAGACATAACACCTTATACCCCAAGAGTGACTATCACCAAGTCGGATGGAACTACTCAACGCAACAGGAATATCCTCCACAACCACCTAACTTTGGCCCTTGGGGACCTTATCCACCATTCCCATACATGAACCAAGCAAATGACATGTATAACGCTAATGGACCCATGAGATATTGGGGACCAAATACTTGAGTTCTTTTTGTGATTTTAGGTACGCCTAAAAGTCAAACTAGAACCAGGTGAATGGATCAAAGATAGTGGATGCTCAAGACACATGACGGGCAACAAATATCTTTTTTCAACCTATGAAGCCATCAATGGAGGTAATGTAGTATTTGGTAGTAACATTAAAAGAAGATCATTGGAAAAGGTACAATTACTCATAACTCTCTAACTATTCATGATGTTAGCCATGTAGAAAATCTTAGCTTTAAATTACTTAGCATAGGTCAAATATGCGATAAAAATGCAAGGTGCTCTTTAGTGAAACCGGTAGTGAAATACTTAAAGACGACATTACCATAGGAAGAGGGATTATGAAAAATGGTCTTTATATAATGAAAATGGGAAACTTGCCTAAAGATAGTCTTTGTCTAACCTCAATGGATGATACTTCGACCTTATGGCATCGAAGATTGGGTCACGCCAATATGCGACTTATTCAATCGCTATCATCCAAAGAGCTTGTTAGAAACCTACCAAAGCTAAATTTTAAGAACCACTTTTGTGACGCTTGTAACATAGGAAAGCAAGTACACGAAAGCATGGTTTCAACTACAAAATGTCTAGAACTTTTACATATGGACTTGTTTGGTCCGTCGGCCGTTTAAAGTTATGTAGGTAACTTCTACACTTTGGTCATTGTCGATGATTATTCAAGATACACTTGGACTAGAATTTTAAAACATAAAAATGAAGCTTTTGATCATTTTGAAATTTTGAGTAAAAAGATTCAAGTCCAAAAGGGTTGTCCCATCATTTCAATCCGAATGGATCATGGTCGGGAATTTAATAATGTAGTATTTGGATCCTTTTGTGATGCTAATGGTATCACTCACAACTTCTCGGCTCCGCGTACTCCACAATCAAATGAGGTAGTTGAACGTAAAAACCAGAATTTGTAAGAAATGAGTCGTACAATGCTTAATGAACAATCTATCCCTCAACAGTTTTGGTGTAATGTCGTCGACACCTCCACTCATATCTTAAATAGGATCTTAATTACACCTTTCCTCGAAAAAACTCCTTATGAGATTTTCAAAGGCAAAAAGCCTTCATTAGAATATTTCAAGGTATTTGGTAGTAAATGCTTTATTCTTAATACTAAAGATTATCTTACTAAATTCGACACTAAATCTACAGAAGGCGTCTTTCTTGGATATTCTCCTAATAGTAAGGCTTATATAATTCTAAATAAAGAAACCATGAGGGTCGAAGAATCTATAAATGTGAGATTCGACGAAAGTCCACCTCCTAAATCATCACCTTTAGTAGATGATGATATAATTGAAAGTTAAATCATAGAGAACCAAATAGAAGATATAGAAGTAAAGGAAAATGGACCATTAAACAAAGAAATTGTTAACATCAAAGAGTCTAAAGATCATCCCATAGAAAAGGTCATAGGAAATCTGAACGAAAGAACTCTAAGATCTCAAGTCCAAAACCAAAGCAACTTCTTTTGTTTCGTGTCTTCTATCGAACCTAAAAACATCAAAGAAGCCATCAAAGACAAAAGTTGGACTATGGCTATGCAAGAAGAACTAAACCAATTTGTAACAAACGATGTTTGGAGTCTTGTTCCTCCACCCGATAACCAAACCATAATTGGTACTAAATGGGTCTTTAAAAATAAATTAGATGAAAATGGTGTCGTATCCCAAAACAAAGCTAGACTAGTTGCACAAGGATACAACCAACAAGAAGGAATAGATTTCGATGAAACCTATGCTCCCGTAGCAAGACTAGAATCTATAAGAATCCTCCTTGCTTATGCTTGTGCACATGACTTCAAGATTTTTCAAATGGATGTCAAAAGTGATTTCTTAAACAGTTTTATAAATGAAGAAGTCTATGTCGCTTAACCACCCGGCTTTGTCGATTTCGAAAAACCCAACCATGTATTCAAACTCAAAAAGGCTCTTTATAGTCTTAAACAAGCACCCAAAGCTTGGTATGATAGACTCAAGGCCTTTCTCCTTGACCATAAGTACACCATGTGCTTGGTAGATAACACTTTATTTACCAAGAAAAGAGATTCACATATCATCATTGTCCAAATTTACGTGGACGACATCATCTTCGGATCAACTTGTCAAGACCTTTGCGATGATTTTTCTAAAATCATGCACGACGAGTTCTAGATGAGCATGATGGGTGAATTGTATTTCTTCCTTGGTTTACAAATCAAGCAACTAGAAGATGTTATCTTTTTCAACCAATCCAAATACATCAAGAAAATGCTGAAGAAATTTGGTCTAGAAGACTCCAAACCGATCAAAACTCCTATGTCATCCGAAACCAAACTCACCCAGGATGAAGACAGGGAATCCGTTGACAACACAAAGTATCGTGGCATGATTGGTAGCCTTTTCTACCTAACGGCTAATCGACCACACATCATGTTTAGTGTTTGTCTATGCGCCCGTTTTCAAGAAGATCCTAAAACCTCTCATCTTGAAGCGGTAAAAAGGATTTTTAGATATATTAATGTAACAACACATTTAGGTTTATGGTATCCCAAAGGAACGGGTGTAGAAACCATTGTTTACGTCAATTCTGAGCATGCGGGAGACTATGTCGATCGCAAAAGCACAAGCGGTGTATGCACATTCATGGGATGTTGCCTCACATCGTAGTTCTCAAAGAAACAAACCGCCCTAGCTATTTCCATCACCGAAGCCGAATACGTCTCCGCCGAAAAAGCTTGCCAACAAGCTTTGTGGATGAAACAAGCTCTAGTTGACTATGACATAAAATTAGATGACATACTGATGAGGTGTCATTTTATACACTTTTTCGGGGTCATTTAACCCCCTAAATCGTGCATTTATGCCCAAAATAGGTACTTAATCGTTCCCTTTTAGGTATTTAGCATTCGGAAGGCATTTGGAGGAAATACACGTGACTTGGGCTCATTTCGAGAAGAAATGGTCAAGACTACAGACCTACACCAAAATCTCTTGAAGATTATGCTTACAAAGCGTGGAGACAGCGTCACAAGCATAAAGCGACGCCGTCATGATTTACGAAGTGACGGCGTCAGTACATTGGTGACGCCGTTAGAACATGGACGACCTAAAGGAACTCTAGAAGATTCGGTGTCACGAGATTAAGAATACCATTTAATGCGCGCGTGAAGTACCAAATATTGTTTTGATCATAACTCCTTCATACGAACTCGGATTTCGACGATTCAACATCCCACGCGTTCAGAACGACAAAATCTACAACTATGCAAAAAATGTTGTGGTGACGGTGTCACATGTTATTGGTGACGCCGTCGTGAAGGTCGGTTTAGGTTTTGCCTATAAATACAATCTCATAACTTCGTTTTTATCAAGCCCCCAACCCTAAGTCCGATTCTAGGGTTTGGGCAGGTGTTTTTCCAGCAACTTAGAAGACCTAATTCAATCCATAAACATCTTGTAATGGTTTGATTATCATATCTATCTTAATTCATGTCTTCAATTCCTTTTGTTGATTATGATTTCTCTTGCTTAAGTATGCTTGGCTAATTCATCTAGTATTTATTTGGGAATGCATGAACCTTAATTGATTAGATCTTGTTGTTTGTGACAGATTCAATGAGTCTAATTGATTATAGTTTATAATTCTTGTTTCCTATTGCTTCTTGTTAATAGATGTGTGCGTTAGGCTCTAGAAAACCAGCTTTTGTCTGTATCGCTGTTGATAAGTCTAGGGAAACGTAATTATGTAGAAAGGATACCATCAGGTAATAGTCTTCATACTAACTTGCCCTCTAATATGGTTGATCCATTCTTAATATATTTCACATGCATTTAATATACTCTTAGGGGCCTTGTAATAGCCTTCTTACTACCTTACTTGCGCGTTGCCCTAACGAAATATTAAATAGACGGCGGGTTCGTGTAATTCGTTCATGAATGAGAAAATAATTACACATTACATCTTAAGTGTGACAAAGCAATAGGTAGAATTAGATAGCTAGCAAGGAGTAGTGCATCCCAGGTGAATACGCTTCATTGTATAACTGTTATTTAGTTTATTACTCTAGTAATTAATTAGCTTAAAGCCAAAACCTCTCTAAAACCAGAATTTACTTGCTTTCATAAAATATAAAAACATAAAAAGAATCTTCTTTCAACCCTTAGACCTTAGTTAACATTCAATCCGGCCTTCACAGTGCTATTCCCCTAGAGAACAATAACAACCCCCGAGCCTTGCCTATACTACACTACAACAGTTAGGTACACTGTCTAGAGAGTTGTAAAACTTCGTGTAGAAATCCCTTACGACAACCGCATCAAGTTTTTGGCGCCGCTGCCGGGGAATAACGTAGGTTTCAGATTCAATCTAGCTTAGGTCTACTAACAAGATTCATATCAAGTGAGATTTAATTTATTGTCAATTAGCTTTCTGTTAGTCTATCTCTTCTTTGTTCCTTTTGTTTGTAACCAACCTACTCTTCCGTTGACCATCATGGGAGACGAAAATTCAAACCGGCCCCGTACCTTAGGAGATTACTCTCGACTTAGTCACCAAAAACAACTCGAACGAATAATTATAAGTTTCATACGTGATCAAGAGGAGAAATTACGTCAACTCAAAGAATATATGAATATCATTTTTTATAAATTCATGAAATTGTCACTCGTAGTTATGGAATAATTAAAGGACAAGATAAAAATCAATAAGATCACTAGATTTCCTCCTCACACCCCTACCATAACCCCGAAACACTCAAGCCTACCATGGTGCATAGGGTCTCGATGATTTCTAATATTAAACCCACTATCTATAGAACCCCTCACCAACACCTAAATTCCAACCTAAAAATGCCGATACTTCATTCATTTGAGGAAAATAAGCTTGAGTACGAAGATGAAGATGAAGTCGAGATAATGATGATGGGAACTGGAATGGATAAAGAATCATTGGAGCATAATCTTTATGAGGATGACATAACCCTGATTTTTTGTCATAATTTTTCTCCAACTTCAAATCCACCCATCAAACCAAAGGATTCGGGTAACTTTAGGATGAAGGTAGTAAAACCCTTGACCATTCATACACCACCTTCACCTCACGTGGCATATTTCCATCAAAATGGTATGTAACGCTACTATCACCCACACTTAACCTAAAATGTAAGGGAGACCCACCTTTTACGTGTCAAATAAGCGTAGAGGCTCGTGACTCGAAAAAAAATAAGCGCTTGTTGGGAGGCAGCCCAATCTTTTATTTCTTGCATATTGGGTGTGTCTTGCATGTTTTGTGTGTCTTGTATGTCTTGTGTGTTTGTTTTGAGTCATATGATTGTATTGTCAAATCTCAGGTTTTATGCAGTATTTGGTACAGGAAATAACTTAGAAGATTACGTACATGAAATTTTTCATCAAAAACAAAAAGTGAATTTTCACAGAGTGTGGAGACGACGTCACAGATTGTAAACCAAAATCTCTTGAAGATTATGCTTACAAAGCGTGGAGACGGCGTCACAAGCATAAAGCGACGTCGTCATGATTTACGAAGCGACGGGGTGAGTACATTGGTAAGCCGTCAGAACATGGACGACCTAAAGGAACTCTAGAAGATTTGGTGTCATAAGATTAAGAATACCATTTAACGCATGCGTGAAGTACTAGATATTATTTTATCATAACTCCTTCATACGAACTCGGATTTCGACGATTCAATAGCCCACGCGTTCAGAACGATAAAATTTACAACTTCGTAAAAAATGTCATGGTGACGGCGTCACATGTTATTAATGACGCCATCATAAAGGTCAGTTTAGGTTTTGCCTATAAATATAACCTCGTAACTTCATACATCATATGTCTCTTGAATGCTAAAGGAATGCATCATATTAATTATACATTCCTTTAGCATTCAAGAGATAATTCTACTTTTTGCTTTGTCACACATGAGATGTAATGTGTAATTATTTCCTCATTCATGAACGAATTACACAAACCCGCCGTCTATTTAATTTTCCGTTAGGGCAACGCACAAGTAAGGTAGTATGAAGACTATTACAAGCCCCCTAAGAGTATTTTAAATGCATGTGAAATATATTAAGATTGGATCAACTATATTATGGGGCAAGGTAGTATGAAGACTGTTACCCGATGGTATCCTTTCTACACATTCACATTTCCCTAGACATATCAACAACGAAACAAACATAAGCTGGTTTTCTAGAGCCTAACGCACACATCCATCAACAAGAAGCAATAAGAAACAAGAATTATAAACTATAATCAATTAGACTCATTGAATCTGTCACAAACAACAAGATCTAATCAATTAATGACAAGGTTCATGCATTTCCAAATAAATACTAGATGAATTAGCCAAGCATACTCAAGCAAGAGAAATCATAATCAACAAAAAGAATTGAAGACATGAATTAAGATAGATATGATAATCAAACCATTACAAGATGTTTATCGATTAAATTAGGTCTTCTAAGTCTCTGGAAAAACACCTACCCAAACCCTAGAATCGAACTTAGGGTTGGGGGCTTGATAAAAATGAAGTTATGAGGTTGTATTTATAGGCAAAACCTAAACTGACATTTACGACGGCGTCACTAATAACATGTGACGCCGTCACCATGACATTTTTCTCATAGTTGTAAATTTTATCGTTCTGAACGCGTGGGCTGTTGAATCGTCAAAATCCGAGTTGGCATTAAGGAGTTATGATAAAACAATATATGGTACTTCACGCGCGCGTTAAATGGTATTCTTAATCTTGTAACACTGAATCTTCTAGAGTTCCTTTAGGTCGTCCATGTTCTGACGGCTTACCAATGTATTGACCTCATCGCTTCGTAAATCATGACGACGTCGCTTTATGCTTGCGACGCCGTCTCCACGCTTTGTAAGCATAATCTTCAAGAGATTTTGGTGTAGGTCCGTAGTCTTGTCCGTTTCTTCTTCAAATGAGCCCAAGTCACGTGTATTTCCTCCAAATGCCTTCTAAATGCTAAATACCTGAAAAGGAATGATTAAGTACCTATTTTGGGCATAAATGCACGATTTAGGGGGTTAAATGACCCTGAAAAAGTGTATATAATGACACCTCATCAAATACCACTACACTTGGGATTTGCATGTCCTCAAGCAAATAAGATTTTCTACCTAGACGATAACAATATGAGGGTCATTTAACCTACTCTTTAAAAGTATTTTACAACACAACCTTCTAGACCTCGTAATTAAAAGCACGGAAAGTATATACTAGCACATCACATAAGTGTTTGGGATTCTCTCTTTCTCTCGGGTGTATAATAAATTACAACATAAGGGGAAACAGAAAATCAACACTCATTACCTATCATAGCATATAAATTACCATAGGCTTAGTAAAGGATCAAACCTCCACCGCTAGGCGCAAGCATTATTCATTACTATCTAAGAGGTATTTTTAAAGAGTTGTGGGGGTGTAAGTGTAAGATAACATATAATGGAAACGGAAACAGTTGGGATACATTTAGGTGGTGATGTGGGTGGATTTAAAGTGGAAAGGTTAGCTAATTATTTATACGAATACATGCTGATTTGGTTGCTAAGCCAAGACTCGGACAAAGATACACAAACTCTACACAAGTCTACATCAATCTCTTTTCTTTTTTATTTTTTATTTTTTTAATAACATAATACATCACAACATGGAGTTTATAACACGTACCCCTACACTTGAGTTTTTTACATACTCGATATTTACAATCTAACTAATGACCCGATTTGAGGTGGATCAAAATAACATAGAGATCATCTAACAAATGTATGGGGGTATTGACTTAACTTTTCTTTCCCATTCTTCCGCGAAATAAATACTACCATAGATCCAAATCGTCCCAAAACTGTATTTACAAGGATAAGGACTTAGCAACCGTGTACTCAAATAATTAACTTGGGTTAAACACAATAATGTAATAAAAGTAAGTACATACAAGGTAGGCTAAGACGATTTGGGTGTAACGATTGGTTTAAAGGTGACAATGCTCTTCATTAATAGTCCGGCTTAACCAGAAAATTACGAGAACCGTGAAAAAGGATACGCTCAGAGGGTTGTACTAGGGGTATCCTGTACTAAAGGTGAGTGCATGGTAAGGGTGTGGGATAGTTATATGGCCGGTGTGACCATCATAACAATTACAAGTTTAAAACATGGGTTAATCCTAATGCCTCTTATCAAGCAAATCCTAATACTCACTATGTGGTCTCGGGATGCATCACAAAAATAAGTTCTAGAATTTAATATACTACCGGTACACTCTCATAATCCTAAAGTAACCGATACCAATGTTCCAGAAAAGGCGACAAAACCAAGCATGCACATCCGTAACGACAGAATAGACACACATGATTGCTCACTCCTTAACTCGAACAAGCTAAAGGTATAATATCTAAGGGCGAACCTCACATTTTGGGGGTGGAATTTGAGGGTTTTTGTGCTAGTAATATAAATTCCTATCCATGAGACGCTATTTATACTCGGTTTTTGTCGGTATGTGTCATAAAAAAATTTAAATTTTGGTCAAAATTACCTCTTATGCTATGTTTCGATATATTACCCATCATTTTAAGGACAAAGCAAATGGCAAATGAAAGAATAGTTTCTAAGGCTTATTTTCCCCCTACACTTAAGTTGAACATTGTCCTCAATGTTCTATAGAAGTACCCGTAAAAACGAATAAAGGGATAAGAAAACAAGGAAAAGAAACTAGTACTCCCCTGGTTTGCTCAATAATGGAGAAGAAACATGCGATAACTGGTTAAATCGTCCTCCAAGAATCATCCAATGAAACTTCCTAAGAACTTTCAAGCTTCTTCTCATCAAATATAACTTGTAATCAAAGACAAAGACAACTACACCAAGCGTAAAATACGACCTCATTAACTAAGTTTAGACTCTATGAAAGCAATAAAGATAGAATGAGAGTAATGTCATAATCATAGGTTTTTGCAGATTTACAAAAGAATTACATATTTTAGATGTTACACAAGTTATATTTTCAAAAGTACTTAAAAATTTTGAATTTTCTAGTAGCTGGCCTCATGACGTTGTCAGGAATATACTGACGTCGTCACAGAGGTCGAGCTGACGCGTCGCGTACAATCTGTGACGCCGTCTCCACACTCTGTGAAAATTCACTTTTTGTTTTTGATGAAAAATTTCCTGTACGCAATCTTCTAAGTTATTTCCTGTACCAAATACTGCATAAAACCTGAGATTTGACAATACAATCATATGACTCGAAACAAACACACAAGACATACAAGACACACAAAACACGCAAGACACACCTAATATGCAAGAAATAAAAGATTGGGTTGCCTCCCAACAAGCGCTTATTTTTGTTCGAGTCACGAGCCTGACTCTACGCTTATTTGACGCGTAAAAGGTGGGTCTCCCCTACACTTGAGGTTAAGTGTGGGTGATAGTAGCGATACATACCATTTTGATGGAAATATGCCACGTGAGGTGAAGGTGGTGTATGAATGGTCAAGGGTTTTACTACCTTCATCCTAAAGTTACCCGAATCCTTTGGTTTGATGGGTGGATTTGAAGTTGGAGAAAAATTATGACAAAAAATCAGGGTTATGTCATCCTCATAGAGATTATGCTCCAATGATTCTTTATCCATTCCGGTTCCCATCATCATTATCTCGACTTCATCTTCATCTTCGTACTCAAGCTTATTTTCCTCAAATGAATGAAGTATTGGCATTTTTAGGTTGGAATTTAGGTGTTGGTGAGGGGTTCTATAGATAGTGGGTTTAATATTAGAAATCATCGAGACCCTATGCACCATGGTAGGCTTGAGTGTTTCGGGGTTATGGTAGGGGTGTGAGGAGGAAATCTAGTGATCTTATTGATTTTTATCTTGTCCTTTAATTATTCCATAACTACGAGGGACAATTTCATGAATTTGTAAAAAATGATATTCATATATTCTTTGAGTTGGCGTAATTTCTCCTCTTGATCACGTATGAAACTTATAATTATTCGTTCGAGTTGTTTTTGGTGGCTAGGTCGAGAGTAATCTCCTAAGGTACGGGGCCGGTTTGAATTTTCGTCTCCCATGATGGTCAACGGAAGAGTAGGTTGGTTACGAACAAAAGGAACAAAGAAGAGATAGACTAACAGAAAGCTAATTGACAAGAAATTAAATCTCACTTGATAGGAATCTTGTGAGTAGACCTAAGCTAGATTGAATCCGAAACCTACGCTATTCCCCGGCAGCGGCGCCAAAAACTTGATGCGGTTGTCGTAAGGGACTTCTACACGAAGTTTTACAACTCCCTAGGCAGTGTACCTAACTGTTGTAGTGTAGTATAGGCAAGGCTCGGGGGTTGTTATCGTTCTCTAGGGGAATAGCACTGTGAAGGCCGGATTGAATGTTCACTAAGGTCTAAGGGTTGAAGGAAGATTCTTTTTGTGTTTTTATATTTAATGAAAGCAAGTAAATTTTGGTTTTTAGAAGAGTTTTATGGTTTTAAAAGCTGATTAATTAACTAGAGTATAAACTAAATAACAATTATACAATGAAGCGTATTCACCTGGGATGCACTACTCCTTGCTAGCTATCTAATTCTACCTATTGCTTATGGTACGGGGTTGGGGGGGGGGGGGGGGGGGGTGTGGGGGCTTGAGGTTGGTTGAGGTGGGTTGTGGGGGTGTGAGGGTTGGGTCCAACACTTTGAAGATGTAATGTGTAATTATTTCCTCTTCAAGAACGAAATACATGAACCCACCGTCTATTTAAATATTACGATGCATAGTTAAATATGTATTTCCGCAAACATTAATCGTATCAAACGATCAAACCTACGGAGACTCTGTGGGTTATCTCATTATTATATTTTCTTTCTTTTGAGTCGAGATAACCGCACCTCCACATTATTTTCATATAGGCACACTCCAGAACAAAATGTTTTCTGCAGGTCTGCAGAAGTCGATTCCCTTCATTACTGAAGGACGGTTCCATGTTGCACATAGAACCGGCAAAACTGCCTGAACATTACATCAGCATTGAACCCGAATTTTGAACATCAAACTCAACCTTTTCCCACAAAATTCAACCTATATCAGCTCCTAGGCTTTAGAAGTTGACCTTAGGTAAATCTAATCATTAGATATTTACCAAAATAAGAGACAATGCATTTAATCATCTAAAAATTGGTGTTCTATAAATAGCTACCTTGTCCCAAACATCCCTTTACCCATCCCTTTCAAGAATTCTTACTAATCATACAATGGCAAAGACAAATAAAGATAAGAAGTCAGCCAATGAGTTCAAATGTACCGCTAGAATAAGTGTTCGTGCATGTTGTTTTGTCAATCCTCGTCCCGTCTCTCCTCCCTACCAAAACCTATCCCCTCCTACCAACTATCAAACGGGCCCTCTACCAAGTCCATCATGTCACCACCTCTTTCACCCATTGTCTCACCGGGGATCTCACCCGACCAACTTTTGAGTACTCCAAAGTCAACTCCACCTCCTTTGACTTCACCACCACCGGCTCCATCACAACCATCCAAACAATCCTCCCCGTTGGCCATAAACTTAGACCCGGTCGAGCTAATCTTCTCTACTCCTCCCACCTCTCCACATCCATTCTTCGACTCTCTCGAAGACTTGCCTCCAAGAACCACTAATCCACCTCCACCTCGACCCTCGTTCAAATCAATCGAACATTTGGCTAATCAACCACCGCCTCTTCCCACCATGGAACCACCTCTCCTACCTATGCCACCACAACTTTCGCGATTGGGTCCCAACAATCCCTTTCCCATGCTCACTCACGAAATGTTTTGTGATCATTGTCAACGCACGCAAGTCATTGTCAACGATCTTTGTGATGAAATAAGGTTCATCCTCAATCACATTCTCGAGCGCCTCGACGCATCGCCTATAAAAAACTTTTAGATTATGCTAGTGTATGAAATGAATAAAACTTTCCTTGTTCTTAGTTTTACCCATTTTTGTATTGATCTTAATATCTTAAAAATGGATGTTTATTTTATTACAAGGAATCAAATTCTCTATTAGTTGATTGTGTTGTGGACGTGGTTACTTCCTGCAAATTGTATTATTACTCTTTGTACTCACCATAATTTTTGAAAAGTCAAAATTTGACTTTATGTACAGTAGCCGGTTCCCTTGTCAATAAAAGGCGGTTCCCCTTCTTCGAAGGAACTGTCCGAGCTAGTTTTACAGTAGCAGATTTTTGCTTCTTGCTTCTAACTTTTGTTTTGTAGGTACTCTTAAAGCAAGGGGAGCTTACATTAACATAGCTAACATATTTGTTTTGTAGCATTACATCTCTTTTTGATGTTTCCCTCTCTTAAAGAGGATGCCTTCGTCAAGGGGGAACATTGCATCTTGATTCTCTCTGAATCAACTCTCATTATGGTATTCGACTTGCTTCGGATCAACTCACGATTATACCATATGTCTTGCATACCCAATCTTTTTGTTTTGACAAAAAGGAGGAGAAGGGACGTAAAAAGTCTATGATTTAATACTTCTTGCTTTAAATTTTTACTTGCAACAATATTATGTTTTGTCATCAACAAAAAAGGAGAGATTGTTAATACAAATAAACCAGTAAAAAATGTTTATTTATATCTTACGATCTTCTCGTGTTTTGTCGATAACAAAACATAAATCGTTACAAGTAATTGTTTAACCTTTATCTCTTAAACTAACCATTTTACACATATACTTTTCATTTCTTATTTGTATTATTGGTGACATAATCATCCTACCATACCTTAGGGAAATCTATCAAGATTGCACATGAACTTTCAAGATTTGGAAATCAAAAATTCGGATTATGTTTCTTATAGCCAGTTCCATCTATTTACACTGGCTGGTTCCAAGAACCGTCAGAACCGTGCTACAGGACATGTGTCAGAATGCCGATTCCATTAATTAACACTGGCCGGTTCCAAGAATCGGTGGATCCATGCTACAGGATAGCCTGTTCCTTTGGCTTATAACGGTCGGTTCCATCCTGCAGATGGAACCGACGGAACCGTGCTACAGTGCAATTTTAGGCCTATAAATACCAAGCCATTTCTTATGTTTTTACTCACCCATTCTCATTCTAATATCTCTACAATCTGATCATTCTCTCTTCTGTAGTTCTAGCTTATTTTCATATAGCATTTGTAGGTAATTCTCTTCGTGGAAGAAATTTCCAAACAAGCATAAAAGACGATCAAGTTCAAGGAACTTCGTATCACATCTCCATCTCATTATCAAGATCACATTTCTGTATCTTGTTCATCATTAAGTATTTGTAGTAGCATTCATCATATTTGTAAAAGAAGTGTAGTTGTGTTGGATTGATTCTACCTCGTGAAGAATCCGATATTTAGCTTTGTACCGTTAAAAGGGTGTAAGCGACGTTGTGAGGCTTCTCCACCGATTGAAGGAGATTGGTGACTAGTGTTTACGAACTCTTGAGTAGGTGACTCGGATAGTGTAGTAGAGCAAGGAAGGTGTCCTTGTAGCCGAACCATTATAAACGTTTGTGTCTCAGTTCTATCTTTTCGTATTCTCTTTTACATTTACTTGCATTCCATATTTTCTTATTGCATTATCCAAACATCAATACCGTCAACTTCACATAAAAAACATCCACATACGCGCCAACAAAAAACGCAAAAAAAAAATCGCCAAGACCACGCATACCCCCCCCCGTCATCCCCAGTCCGGTAACCCCAGGCAACGAGAGGCTATCCAAGCAACCTGCGAAATCGCAGCTACTATAGGCTTTTATAAACATGTCGGTCCATCCTGCAGATGAACCGACGGAACCGTGCAACAGTGCACTTATAGGCCTAAAAATACCAAGCCATTTTCTATGTTTTTACTCACCCATTCTCATTCTAATCTCTCTAACAATATGATCATTCTCTCTTCTGTAGTTCTAGTTTATTTTCATATAGAATTTGTAGGTAATTCTCTTCGTGGAAGAAATTGCCAAACAAGCATAAAAGATGATCAAGTTGAAGGAACTTTGTTTTGCATCTTCATCACATAATCAAGATTACATTTTTGTATCGTGTACATCATTTGGTAGTTGTAGTGTCATTCATCATCTTTGGAAAAGAAGTGTGATTGTTTTGGGTTGATTCTACATTGTGAGAATCTGATATTTAGCTTTGTATCGTTAAAAGGGTGTAAGCGACGTTGTGAGGCTTCTCCACCGATTGAAGGAGATTGGTGACTAGTGTTTACAAACTCTTGAGTAGGTGACTCGGAGAGTGTAGTAGGGCAAGGAATGTGTCCTTATAGCCGAACCATTATAAACGTTTGTGTCTCAGTTCTATCTTTTCGTAATTCTCTCTCCTTTTACTTTACTTTACATTCCATAATTTTCTTATTGCATTATCCCAAAAACATCATCAAAAGTACCGACACTTCTCATAAAGTTTAAAACAACTTTTAGAAAAGTAAAATTAATCGTAAAACTATTTCAACCCCCTTCTAGATTTTCCCATAAAAACTCACAAACCCATGCCGGTTAAACAAGTCAATTTTTTTAGCAAAACAGATATATACAAAACATTAATACATAATAAAAATTTTATGTAAAAACTCCCGTATGTAGGATATGATAAATATATAAGAATAAAAGATTTTACATATTGTTATAGAAAAATCATATTTAACAACTCTATATACGTACCAAAACTAGCTTTACTATGTTAACATAGTAATTTACAAGATAAAAGTTACATTCATAACCAATTGTATTATTACCAAGTTTATTTAAATTAGTGTTTTGTTTTCCTACATGCATCAGGACGCTTAGGTTATTATCTTGGAGTGTTGGTTTGGTTGGTGTATTACGCATGTAAGAAAGGGATCGAAACTTGGCTCTTAGAGATCCATCTGTTCGTGTTTGCTGGTTTGCATAAAGGTATGTAATTTACAGTTAATATATGATTGGTTAAATAATGGTGTATATGGATTTCTCTAAAAAAAAGAAAACATGTAAAAGTAATTTTAATAGTCTTTCGTTGTACAGTAGTTATATCTGATAATTAACTGTTTTTATTTAATGATTAAATAAAATTTTAAAATTGCTGCCTGCTACACTAATGTTTTTCCATAAAAACCATGTGTGTGCACAAGGGTATATAACTAGTTGCTTATAAAACAATATAAT
>BQNB010074656.1:0-31716 GCA_026074375.1 Tanacetum coccineum | reverse complement strand
AGGTAATGAAAACAATACATTATGTCAACACAAGAATAAGTTGTAGTTAGATAGTCTATCAAGAAAAATCATAAAAAATAAAAAATCTTTGAAAATGGGAATTCGGGTGTTTTATAACTTGTGATCTCTTAGCTCTCTCAACAAAAATCTTTGCTACTTTTCAAAGGTTTAGTTTGGGGAAGTTTTGAGATATTTGGTTATAAGGCATGTAATATTGCGTGAGGACACGCAATCGTTTAGTTTGGGGAATTTTGATAAGTGTAAAATACACATATCCGTTAACACCAAAAATGACCCTAAATGACTAAAAACATACTTAAAATGGCAAAAATATACTTGTTTTTGTGTTTTGTGTGTGCAGGTACGGATATATCAAAAATCACAAGAAAACCGTCAAAAACGGGCAAACACGGACACGAGAACGGAAGAACGTGCAAGAGCCGGAAGCCAAAGTCAAATGGTCCTTGTACCTAAGTGGGTCCCTAAACCCTTAAAACCTTACCCGGATACTAAAATAAGTCCAAGCCCAAAACCTAAAGCCCAATACCTCTTTATTAAACCACAGGGACCAATATTACCAATTCTGAAAGTTATTTAAACCCTACACTTGTGATAAATAAGACAAGGACCAAATATGCAATTACCCCAAACTCATTCACCCGTTTTCAGTTAAAACCAAAAAAAGGCGCCAAGAACACGTTCACTGTTCATCATCACTCTCGCCATTTAACCATGGGTAAATAAAGGGGCTTTTCAAAATTGATGGGCAGGATAGACAATTCAAGGGCTCTACAACAAAATGGCAAGGACAAAGTTGTCATATCAAAGGCTCTCATTAGCTCACCTTCAAGCAAAGCTATATGGAAGATGGGAAAGCACAATGAAATGATTGGTTTTACTCTTGAGTCACTCACGGAACAAACACAAATTCCTCACAATGGATTGCCACGCTGGCAATCTGTGTGATCCCAAAGATTGATCTAACGGCTCATAAAGGACTTCCAATGATTGGATTAATGAATGGTGATGATTAAAGGAGGCTTGGGCAGCAAGGCAGGGCCTAGAACATTCTTTGGCAAGCTATAAATAGCCCTCACATTTCACACACACAGAATATAGATTAGGAGTAGTGTAGAGTATGATTTAGGTTATTGCTTATTTTACAGCTTATTTTACTTTAAATGTCAATTTAATTCTTGTAATTTACTTTTGAAAGCATTGTAATCTTTTTACCATTAATAAAATTCAGTTTCTCATTTAAATTCATGTTTTAAATTTTAAAGCTTAATGTTACTGTTCACTTTAATAAGCTCATAATAAGCTCTCTTTGTCTAAATAAGCTGTTGTTTCATTTAGTTAAGCTCACATAGCTTAACTAAGTTCTTATGGACTGTTAAATCACTCTCAATTTACCAATGCTATGTTTATGGATGATAAGCCAAATGTGGATGGGCTTATTGGACTTACTGGCTTATTGCAAATAAGCCAGAGCTTGTAGATAAGCTTTTTAGATCCTTGTTTAGCTAGGATCAAATGTACATTTTCTCTTTTCAAGTTTTTGTCTACTTTTCAATTTTAGCTTATTTTTACTGTTCATTTGCTTAATATGCTTAATTCAGCTTATTTCAGTTTATGTATGCTTATTATGCTTAATAAATGCTTATTTAGTTAAATTCTTAGTTTAGATTTCACTTTAGTTAAATTTCACTTATTAACTGTCAAAAAACCAAAAAAATAGTAGAATATCTTATTTTGCTTATTGAGTTCTTAATTACTGTTTGATTATGCTTATTTGCCATTAATATGCTTAGTTAAGTATCACTTTTGGCTTAATCAAGCTTATTTAGCCTAATTTAAGCATTTAGTTGAAAACCAAATAGTTAAGGGGGTGTTTGGCTTAAGACTGTTTAGGGAGTAGAATAAGCTTAATTAAGCTCAAATTTGGTACTCAGTTTAGTTTTAGCTTAGTTAAGCTTAATCAAGGCTTAGTTTTCAATTTATAAGCTTATAAGTAGGGTTGCATTCCATATTTTAGCTTTTTATCAAGTTTTCACTTATTTTGCTTAAACTGTGTCAGTCTATTTCAAATGGCTTTTCATAGCTTAAAATTGTGTCAAAATGTCTTTTAAAAGCTGATTTTAGAAGTATTCTAGGTCTAGTTTTAAGTTTAGCAAAGTTTTCTAGCTTAATCTTAGGTTTAGTGGCCTATTTTAAGCCTAAAGTAGGCTAGTTTAGCCTGCAAAATTTCAGCATAAGCTGAGATAGTGAAACAGCTTACTGAGCCTTTAAGCTCATAAGTTCTAGCTTATTTCTGTCTTAGATGTAGTTTTTAAGTGCTTATCAATATTTTAGGATAGTTTTTTAAGTTTTAAGCATAGCTTATTTACTTTTCGTTTAAAGTTGCAGTTAAGAGTGTATATTAAAAAGTTTAAGTGTTTTGTTTTATTAAGCTGTTTAAACAGCTTATTCTTTAAGTTTTCAAAAAAAGTTGCTTCATTAAAGTTGATAAGCCTTAGCTTATCAACAACTTTTCTTTACAAAGTTTTTCAAAAAAAAAATAAAAAGGGATAAAGGGAAACCCGGGTGAGCAAGGCTCGAACCCGGGTCTCAACCCTCATCAACCTTTTTCACACACACACTTACCGCTTGCCCTTGGGACTTTTCTGTTAGTCTATTGCAACATTTAAGTTTTATACTAGTTTTGGCCTCTAAAGCTAAATAAGTTGTTTTGGCTTATTTCGTGGCTTATTTTATAAGCTACCACTTAAGTCTTATTTTTCATAGGATTCATATAGCATAAGCTATTTTCTGTATTTTTTCTAGAGTTTTTACTATAAGTTTAGTATTTTTAATCTTTTATTTTCTTTAAAAAACTTTAAAAAATCATAAAAAATAGAAAATTAATCAGAAAAATAAAAATCTTTTTTATAAAATTTTCTTTTAATATAAAGTTTGTAGGAAAATTAGTTTCACTTTCGTAGGTTTTAATTTGCAAAAATTCACTTTTTAAAGAACGAGTTTCGTTCCCGTTCTCGGTTTTCAATTTTATTCTATCGTTTTAACTCTGTTTTCGTTCTAGTTTTTTTAAACTTCGTTTTTAGTCAATTAGAATCCATTTTAAAAGAAAAATAAAAATTAGGTTTAATTTTGTAGAATTTGGGTTTTCTGTTGGCCTTAATTTTATGTGTCCCGTTTCGCGTTTTTAGTTCAAATTTGATTTTTCCATCTATTTAGTTTTCTTAATGCTTTAATTGTTTAGAAACTTGTTGTATTTTATCCTTTTTAGTAGTTAAACAATCAAACTTTGCTTCTTTCAAATCAGAATCAAGATTATACGAGGTTTCATTTCACTAGTGTTGGGGAACGACGGGGGTGTATCATATTTACCCGGTTAAATATACGTATTATATATTATATTATATATTTTTGAGAGTGAATTTTCCTTAGGGAATTTTCTTAATTGCTCTTAATTGTTATATTATATATATATATATTTTAGGTATATAAAATCACAATCAAGGACCGCAAGACTTTCCCCATGATAATGCAACAGATGCAGACATCACAAAATGTAATTACGTTTGCCTAAGCTCATGACACCGAAGCTCGACATAATTGAATACAATATATAAATATTGCCTACATTGCCCGTGATGATGTTCAACCCGTAACATCCAGTATCCGACATGATATACGTTCGTTTCTAGTGATAGCTAGTCACCCGAACGGGGAGGTCAATCCCAAATAGATCTATCTATAATCATTCGCGCTCACATTCCAGTAATTGACAGTTCATGATTCATGGGCATAGTGGGTTATTGCTACTTAGGCAAAACGTAATCATGATAAAATGTACACTTGCGTCCAATTTGTAAAACATGCATATGTTTCTCACCCCAAAAACTTGTAATTTAATAATTGTAAAACATGGGGCTATGAACTCACCTTGAGTGAGTAAACTGATAACAAAATATCCCAAGTAAAAACGCGTCACGCTAACGCCCGAATGCAACCTAGTTAATATAGGTCGAATCAGTATTCAAGTACGTTGTCTAACAACAACTGTATATAATCCTATATAGTTATCATCGTACTATCGTTCGGGCTATCATAATTTAAGAGGTCATGACATGACGTACGAGGAGTTAGGACACTTTAAATCGTAAATCCAACAACTCATCAATACGCCATCCGAAGAAGCCTCATTATGAAATTCCCTAGTAATATAGCACTTCGATAACTAATAACATATATATTCTATATATATAGCTATATCACCATCTAATCGTTTACGTGAAATCGTATTTATAAAGTAAAAACGTTTATAATTACGCCTTTAGCAAAACTGACATAACTTTGTCGTTTTAAGCCCGTTTCTAGCGTTTCTTACGCTTACGCTTTCGTATTAAGACGAGTGATCATAAAATCACATTTTTATGTTTTTGAGATTCTGTGATGAATAGTGTTTTACTGTTCATAACAGCTATAAAATCGTTTTTATACTTTTAATTAACGTAAAACCCGTTTTAGTCGTATTTTATTCGTTATAGCTCCGTTTTTAGCGATTCTTTCGAACACGTTCTTGTAATTGAAAGTTTTATCATATTATTGATGTTTACAAAGTATAAGTTTCTGCCATGAATAGTAACTTTTTATAAAATTTGTTTTATAAAGTATTTAGCGTCGTAAACTCGTAACTAGTGTATCTTCTTCGTTATTAATCCGTTTTTCGAGTTTCTTATCATTTTGGAATCCTTATGAGATGTACTATCTTTATAAAACATAATATGGCTGCTTCCAAAATCGAACCAAAACAGAAAGTTTGAGGTTTTGTGATTTAGACATGTTTTAAGCTTGATTTTTGTACCATTAAGCTTCAACACCTTATTACAACTACTTCACAACATTTCTATCTTATGTTTTACATATATAAAGTCTTACATATATTAGGTCCATTAGGTCATGTTTTGTTCATGTGAGTCCCAAGATAACAAGATTCACATTTTATTTTAAAAAAACCATTTTTACTTGTAACTCATAAGTTGACTTTTAGAAACCCTAATTTGCACTTAAACATGTTTACTCTTAAGCATCATGTTAAAACACTTATACATTCCTTTTAACATAATATTATCATCCATATGACATGTAAATAAGTGTACAAAACATTAATCATATGTAAAAAATCCATTTTAACATATCAAAAGAACCCTCAAATTGGTGATTTAGCTAAATATAACATATGAACACATAAAATCTTATTATTAAATGATTAAGCTTGTATATATCACCTTGAGTGGAAGAGTATAGGAAAGAATATACAATCAAACGCCTTGTGATTAAACCCTCTTGGCTTGAAAAATACGGATGAAACCCTAATTTTTACCAAAAACCCTAATCTGTGCAATATCATCTTAAAACCCTTTCAAAGCTTAACCAACCCTTCAATTCCTCCTTAGAATACCTTAATATGAATATGAAAACACTAATATTGTGAAAGAAAGAATCAAATATGGATTTGTTTGTTGCCTCCCCTAAATAGCCCTGAGCAATAAGAAGACAAAAAGAGTTTTTTGTGATTTTTGTTAAGTGTTTATGAAAGAAAGAGTGCATGCATGCTATTTATAGTGAAAATATCTAATTAACCTAACCATGGTCACTTTCTAACCCTTGCACAAGGTTAATTAGTCAAGTGGTTCATGGTGTAAGAGTTGGTTCCCTATGATCTTTCTTAACCTAGATATTTTGAGCAAGTTGATATCTCTTGGTCCTATCTTGAAAATTTCGGCCACATAGGCTCCCATGTGATGTTATATTGATTATTTTGTGTATTGGGTTATAAATCGTGGGTATCGTTAAGCGAAGTTAGGATTTGGTGCTCTATCCCTCGGGACTGCCGAAAACGCGTTTTAAAAAAATCGCCGAACGTAAGCATTTTACGTAGCCAATAAAAATAAGATGAACAAAGTTATTAATTATCCTCATAATAATCATATAACACTTGCTTGATGTAAACATTTAATCGTTTAATGCGATTTAACTTAACGTTTACGGTTTAAGAGCAAACGCGTAAAACCCTAAAAATAAATTGTGAATTACATAATGTCATACAATGACCTAAAACACGAGGTGTTATAGTCTTCCCCTGTTAATTGATCCTTGGTCCTCAAACTTATCCACAACGGCAACCTTGACGACGGTGCATCTTGTGAAGAGTTGTAGATATTTCCTTCCTGAATTGATCTGCGACGTTCCCACGTAAACTCAGGATCCGCCTAGATTCCATCGAACCTGACAAATTGGGACAAACGGCTTTGCCTCAATGTTTGACTCGCGATCATGTTTCTCTACAGGCCTCCTTCAACAAAAATGAAGCTTGTCATATTCTTAGCAGTCTTACCAAAGGAACACTAATGGATAGTCAGAATAACATTTCATCAAGTTGGAAACATGAAACATAGTGTGGACCCCTACACACTCTTGAGGAAGCTCAGCTTGTAAAGCAATGGGCTCCAGACCTTTTTCAACACTTTGAAAGGGTCCCGACATATCTGGGGTTTAACTTCCCCCGTTTGCCAAAACGTAAACGACCCCTTACCAAGAGCGAAACCTTTAAGCATAAACTTATCTCAACTTGAAAATTCTAATCGGTTTAACGCTTTAAATAACTAGCTCTTTTTGTCGATCTGCGAGCGTTTTTGAATCCTTGTTTAATCTTGGATAACTCTCTGTTGTTATCTTTGCACTAATGCCGGTACCAGTGAGTAGAACTGTCCAACCTCGCCCAAAAAAACCCCCACAGGTTTGAACGACACTTTTGACCATAAAGTGCTCAAATGGTGCAGCCTTAATGCTCTAGCATGATAACTGTTATTGTTGAAAAACCGACTAATGCAAATGTTTTTTAACCCAACCAATCCATAAGTCAATTATGCAAGCACGTAGCATATCCTCAGGAGAGTTTGGATGGTTCCTCTTGCTTTGTCCGCTGGTTTAAACGGATGATATGCAGTACTCATATCGTAAACTTGTAACCCAAATCTTCTTAAGTGACCTCCAGAAATTCGAGTGCGAACCGAGGGTCCACGATCACAGATAATTGGAAACAGGTATTTCCCATGCTTCGTGACTAACCTCCTATAGGTACATTCTTGTCAGTTTAACCATAGATCCATTTCCCTCATAGGCAAATAAAAAGGCAGACATGTAAGTCTGTCCTACGATCACCCAAATTGTCATAACCTTGTGATGACTAGGAAGCTCGTGAAAAAATCCCATCTTGAATGTTATCCCACTTCCTTTGAGTATCTCGGGTTGCACTAACAAACCCGATGGGCTCTGATGTATCTGCCGGTCTTGACTTATCACAGTTTTAAACACTATGCGTCTTGCTAACAAGGTGGCAATGTTACTTTCATATTGGACCACCAATAATATTTCCTTCATATCTGGTATCATCTTGTCAGAACCCAATGAATAGAATTATTTAAGATTGTGACTCGTGCATGATCATAGTCCCTTAAGTACCGCCATAACATGTAACACCACTCCTGCCATTTAAGCACATAGTTCCATCCGTACGTGGTTCCAACTTTTTTCCGTTCTAAGTTTCTCTGGATCTTTTGAATTCTCAACCAATATACCTCCAACATCCTCCTTCTTGATGTTTTCTGCTTTCGTGCTTCAGTCTGAGCTCTCAAGATTTGTGTAGGAAATCCAAGGCCATAATGTCCTTCACTAAGGCCCGAACCCTTAGTGGTTCTCGGTCCTTCCTGCTTAGAGCATCCAGCAAACAACATTCTCCTTCCCTAGGTTGATAACTAATTTTCGCATCGTAATCACTCAGCAACTCTAAACCAGTGACGTTTCCTCATATTTAATCTCATTTGATCAAGAATAGTGTTTAAACGTTAGTTGATCAGTGAACACCGTGCACTTGGTTTCCGTACAGATAGTGCATCCAAATATTTTTTTTATTTATTTTTTTTTTTTTAGAGCGAACACAACTGCCCAAAAAAAAATACCAGCCAATTCTAAATCATGATTCGTATCGTTTCTTTTCATGAATTTTTAACTGGCGTGAGCATAAGAAATCACCTTTTCTCTTTGCATTAACACAGCGCCCAAACCCTTCTTTGAGCATCGCAGTAATGCCATGAATCTTCGCTACCGCTCAGGTAATGCCAGGATTTGGTGCACTGTAAGCTTCAGTTTCAACAGTTGAAAAAGCTTGCTTCTTGTTTATAGCCCCAATCAAACCTTGACAGAACCTATCTGGGTTAGTTTGATCATTCCCTTGCGCGATCTATGAAACCCTTCGATGAATCTTCAATAATAGCCGACAAAGCCCAAAAAATGGCGAATCTCTGTTGGGGTTTTTGGAGACGCCCAATCTTTGATAGATTCAATCTTGGTAGGGTCAACGTGAATACCTCGACAGTCAATCACGTGACCGAGGAACTGTACCCTGGAAATCCAAATTCAACACATGGAGAACTGTGGGCGTACAATTTCCTCTTTCTATAAAGCAATTTAAAGATCTACCTAATGTGTTCTTCATGTTCCCTCTTACTTTTGGAGTAAGATCAAAATGACATCGATGAAACAAATACAAACTTTTCCAGATACGGTTTTACACACCCCGTTCATAAGGTCCATGAAGCACGGCCGGTGCATTAGTCAATCTAAAAGACATAATGACTTGGACGAATTTCATAATGACCGTAAAATCGAGTCCTGAAATGCATCTTGGGGAAGTACTTTCTTCTCGAGACACCTCAACAGTGATACCCGACCTCAGATCTCCGATTCTTTGAATAAATACTCGAAACCCTTTGCAAGCTTATGGACGAATAGTACCATCGATCCTTGTGCGTGGTAGCGGTCTCACTGTCAGCTTATTTAATTCCCTGTAATCGATGCACATCCGGACAAGACCCCACCTTCTTCTTCACAAATAGAGACCGGAGCTCCACCGAGGGTAACAGGAACTTGTCTTATGAAGCCTTTGTCCGTTAGTTCCGCATTTGATCCCTAGTTCCTATCAAATTCGGACGGTGCTAATCTATATGGTGCCCGGGCTATAGGTGTAGCACCCGGTACCAAATCGATTCGAAACTCTCACTTGTCTAGTCGGTGGTATAGAAGCCGGCTCAAGTTCTCATGAAAAGACATCAGAAATTCTGAACAACTGGCACATCTTCAAGTCGTTTCTCCTTTGACTTGTCTTCGTCTTTGGTTGCGGTGATATTTGCTAAGAATACGTGACATCCCTTTGTTAAATACTCTTGAGCCTTGCAACACGAGATGATGTTTAATCGGGTCCCGTATTTATTGCTACTTCCGTACCACGAACGATTAAAATTTCGTCTCCAAAAGGAATACGAACGATCTTTTCCGTACAGACAAATAACGGCATGGATACTTTGTTTGCCAACCAGTCCATTCCGATAATCACGTCACAACTACCTAGTTCTACGGCAATTAGGTCTAATGTTGAAAGGATGGTTTAATAGTTTGAACGTACAAACCCCGGACAATAGTGTTTAACCAACCATTAGCCCTTCGGCTAGTTCGAAGCAGGTTATATCATGAAAATTTTTAATGCAGTTGGAGTTAAAACAATTTTCGAGAGCTAAAAGAGTAGATACAATACCCTATCGCAACTGGAATCAAAAAATAGATGCATATCGGTTGTTTAGGAGAAACGTACCCGTGACGACATTGTTTGTCCGATTTTGCCCCTGCATAGCCCCGGTCATAACAACCTTTCCTGAGCCTTGGCATTTCCAGCCTTATTAACCCGTTGTTTTTTGTTCTTCAATATTGGGCAATACCTACCTATGAAATGGCCTTGAGCACCAACATTCAAAACAAGCCTCTAATCTATGCCCTAGTTTAGACATTTTATGCGGACTCCTGCAGTCTACGACCTAAATGACCAAATGGTTTGCACTGCTGCATTTAGGAGCACAAGGACCATCATGGTGGATAGTTACATTTGGAACACAAAGGTTTAGGCCCTCCAGTATGGTTTCCTATACACCATTTCCTTCGGCAATAAGCCTCTTCTGTTGTTTGTCTTATGTTTTGGATTGCTGATTCTGGTTGTTCCTGGCGGTGTCATCAGACTTTCTTTTGTTGTCAGCCTGACGTTCAGCCCAAGTGTTGATCTTTTTGTCCATGAGTTCAGTGGCAAACTCAATGGCATCCTGCATAGTTTTTGGCTTAGTTGCCATCACACTGCCATGGATCGTGTCAGGCAAGCCACCGACATATTTCTTAACTTGGTCTATTTCTTTCGGAAACATCCGATCGCACATTAGTGCCAGTTCTTGGAAATGTTAGCTATAGGTTACCACATCGTTACCCTTCACCTTCAAATTCCACATTTCGAACTCCAATTTCTTAATTTCGCCCCTTAGGCAGTATTTGTTTGTCATCATCTTTTTCAGTGTCCTCCATGGCATTGCATGGGCAGCTTCAGGAGTAGTGGTCTTAACATGGGAGTTCCACTAATTAAAGAGCATTTTCCTACAGGTACAGTACAAACTTGACCTGGCAGCCACGTACATTTTTGCTGTATGCTGTAAACGATACTCTATCTTTTCAAAACACTGAGTGAGTCCAACAACTTCCATCAGTGCCCTTGAAGTTTCAAGGGTGGCAATTTTAGGAGTCCCGGGTAGGTTGCATTTCACGAGCAACTTTGAACAGGCCTCCTAGGCACCCGTTCCTGAAGTTATGGCTATCATCATCGCCATTCGGTTGCATCTCGGCTCGCCAAGTGCAGCATGTAACCGCCATCGTTAAACATTGCCTGAATTGGCGTATATGGTGACTATATGTAGTGGTATGAGTGTCCTGTGACTGGTGTTGGTGTTAGCATCTGGGTTACCTCGTGGGCCCTTCCTCTTGGTGCCCAGTTCTTTTAAATCACAAGAAAACACAATACTCGTAAGATTTTCATAAAATCATAACCTAGACATAACATAATAACAAATTATATAGAAACACGATACATCACACGGTGAAGAGTGTACAACTTTTATTGAATATTATCGGTAATAAAACCCAAATCGATATCCATTTATACTAATTCGATTTCATAGATACGTAATCCATCCATTTCATAACTAACTATAGAAAAAAACATACATGATCGGTTCAGATACAAAATGATTGACTACACTTAGGTATATAAGACCAAAAAAAACAACCTAAAGCCAAACTAGCCGGATATACCCTTAAACCCTTAGAATGCTGTACAGAAATAAAATCCTGAACAGAAAACCTATACTGGGTAGCTAAACAAAACCCAAGATTCTTACATTGCTAGCTGGGAACAACCTATAATACTTACCAGACAGTACAGTAGCTCACATTCATAACCCCGTCTAAGAACAGCTAAGCTTACTTGGCCGGTCCTCTTGTAAGCTCTTGCACTACAGGATCCTTAGCAGTCCCTGCTAGTCTTTGAAGCTCGCTCATCAAGTCAAGATGCTCTTCACTATCTATAGTGCCTCCACAACCGTCACTGTCTTCGATGGTCTTGCTTTCAGCAGATCAGAAATCACCCGTCTTCTTCCTACGGTCTCCCCTGCTGCTTGCACATCAGCTATACGTCGGACAGCTGACCCAATGTACCGTAATTCCGAGTAATATGCCCTCGGAACATACCTGATACGCAAGCAACCATGATAGTGCCCGAAGCGGCACAGATACACCTGGCCTCGCTACCTCCATCAAAGGCAGTGCATCTATGGAAAGTCCTATCCTTGTACAACAAGTTACTCCCGGCTCTAAGTAGAGCTCTTCATTCGAGCCATCATCCAGCGAGAATATAAGAATATCATCCTCCTGGTCAAACAGTAAGTAGCCAACACAGTAACTCTCTGATTGAACCCCCTCTAGGGTAGGTCGGATGCAATCACCTTGATGGCTCCTACAAGGTGTCATCCCATGAAAATCGATAATATCAATACAAAGCTAACTCTCTATAAGTTTGGCGTCCCTAGCGCGGCATCTAACATACAAGCAAATCCATAAAGGTCTGCCCTAGTGTGGTAGTTCCCAACCTGCCTAGCATGCAACCAGCTCCGAACTCTCCCCGACCTCGTATCTAGGACCAGGAGTAGTACGACAACTCCTCAAAAACGGGAGCGGTAAAACAAATTTCAGGCATCTCAGTCTCATGAACATGATAATGGTAGTTCATCTCTCCTGTCTAACCCAGTAGCTCTGGATCCCAGAGATCTCAAACATATGTAGGGCTATTGGGTGGTGGTGATGGTAAGGTATGGCAAGAGAGGTAACTGATGAGTGGTGATGAGATATGTAGAGAGAGGTGTGGTGGTGGAGTAGGTAAGGCTAAACAAATCTCTCAGCAACTTCCTCGGAGAGGAACGTTGCCGGCGACTTAGGGTTCGGAATTGGAACATCCTAGCCTTAATGCGATAAGCAATGTAGGGTTCCTGTCAGCTGAATAAGCAACTGCTGCAGGGTCGGCAGAGCAAGTGCTCACCCTCCTCTGTATCATCCTCATCAACTGGCTTCGTCAAATTGGCTCCTCATCAAAGCCCTGTCTTCTCCTCTGTCCAGCAGGATATTCGGCTGTACCTCCACAGGATCCTCCTCGTCATCGCACCTCCGGATCCTCATCAGGATCGGTACTCAGGAATAAATCCCGGTGACTCATAGTAGGGGAGCAGCAACAGGCAATGGCTGGCTCCTCAAGCCGTTATGAATCGTCCACTGGTAGAGAAGAAATCCGGGTAAACAGGCCCTCCGAAACAAATGGTACATAGAAAGGTGAAGGTTGGTGCCTGCTCTGGCTTCCTCAGGGCCATGCAAGAAATCTGGATGACGGTGCATCCTGAACATATGTCCTTCGGATCCTGGTGATCCTATGTCAAGATAGGTCCACATATGGGAGTTGGAAATCTCAGTATACGAAACTGTAGAATCTTCTGAATCGACATGCTCGAAACTGAAAAATCAAAGTGAACTTATATAAGTATATAATAAAAGACTATATCCTATAACTTAATATATTATAAACACGTATATCAAGTAATGCATGTATATACCTAACCGACTATGCAACAATTTGTAATATGAATAACCCCGTAAAAACCCTTTGTATGTATGCCCAAGTTTGAAAACGGTTATAGTCCAGCAAAAACATTTGACCTGGTTCTCTATAACCTTGGCTCTGATACCAATCTGTAACACCCACAAATTGGGTCGCAGCGGAATAAGGGTCCGGGGCGTGTTACTTCTCAGATCAACAACACAAGATAATATAAGAACGACCAAAAAGTCGTTTAAAACTGATACATTGGATTTAATAAAGTATGTGTTACAAAAGCCCGAAGCTTTACTTGTTTACCTTGTTTAATATACAAAGATTTCCAGCCCATAACAGAAACACAAAAAGAATGCGACTTAAATCTTTAATGCATGAAAATCTAATATAACCACCAATGTATCCTTCGCACCTCGTGCTTAATGACCTGAAAAACATTGCATTTAAAAACGTCAACATAAAGTTGGTAAATTTCATAGGTTTATGTAAATGTATATGCAGGACCGCAAGACTTTCCCAGTGATAATGCAACAGATGCAGACATCATAAAATGTAATTACGATACCAAAGCTCTGAGACACCGAAGCTCTGACATAATTGAATACAAAATATAAATATTAGCCATACACTACCCTGATAAATGAATTTCAACCCTTAACATCCAGTAACCCGACAAGATATACGTTCGTTTCCAGTGATAGCTATCCACCCGAAACGGGAGGACAATCCCAAATAGATCTATCCTATAATCCTTGCGCGCATCACATTTCAGTAATTGGACAGTTCATGATTCATGGGCGATAGAGGGTTATCATACTTAGTAAAACGTAAAAAATAAAAAAATCATGATACAATGTACACTTGCGTCCATATGTAAAACATTGCATATGGGTCTCACCCCAAAAACTTGTAATTTCATAAATTTGTAAAACATGGGGCTATATCTCACCCGAGTGAGTAAACGATAACAAAATATCCCAAGTAAAAACGCGTCACGAACGCAAAACGCACGAATGCAACCTAGTTAATAGGTCGAATCAATATTCAATCACTTTGCCCTAACAACAACCTATATAATCCTATAAAGTTTACATTGTACTTCGTTCGGCTATCATAAATTTAAGAGTCATGACATGAAAGTACGAGGAGTTAGGACACTTTAAAATCGTAAATCCTAACAACTCGACAATACGCCATCAAGAAGCCTCATTAACGAAATTCCCTAGAAATAAAGCACTTTCGATCACTAATAACATATAAAATCTATATACAATATCACCATACTATTTGTTTTAAGTGAAATCGTGATATTAAAGTAAAAATGTTTATAATCACGCCTTAAGTAAAAATGACATCACTTTATCGTTTTAAAGCCTGTTTCTCGCGTTTCTTCTTTTACGCCCACGTCTTACGTATTAAGACGAGTGAATCAAAAATCACATTCTTAGTTTTTTGAGATTCAATGATGAATAGTGTTTTTTAACTATTCATTAACACTATATAAATCGTTTTTCTTTAACTATTAAATTAACGTAAAACCCAATTTAGTGGTCGTATCTTATTCTTATTGCTCCAATTTTTAAGTTATTCTTTTCGAAGCGGTTCTCGGTAAGTTATGAAAGTTTTATCATATTAATTGATGTTTATTTAAAGTATAAGATACTGTAATGAATAGTACTCTTTATAAAAATTGTATTATAAAAGTATTAACTATCGTAAACTTGTCAATGTACGTATCTTCTTCGTTATAATCGTTTTTTTCGAGTTCCTTATGACCCCTCGATCCTGTGTGCCATGTATGTATTTTATAAAATCATAAAACATATAGGTAAAATTCGAATTACAAACACCCTAAGATATTATTTTCCAAATGTTTTAAAAACTTGTTTTTTAGAACTTTTTAGCTTTACAACTTTGTTACACACCCATTAGAACCCTTCATAGCTTATGTCTTACAAAATTAGGTCTATTAGGTCATGTTTGTTCATGAGAAGTCCAAGATAAAACAAAGATAACATGTTTTATTTTACCATTTTTACTGTAACTCAAAAGTTTGACTTAGAAACCCTAATTTTTGCACTTAAACATGTGTACTCCTTAAAGCCATCATGTTAAAACACTTATCATTCCTTTAAAACATAAATATTATCAACCATATACATGTAATAAGTGTACAAAACATTAAATAATGATGTAAAAAATCCATTTTACAAACATATTCAAAGTACCCTAAAGGTCGATTAAGCTAATTTATAACAATGAAACACATAAAATCTTAGTTATGAAATATTAAGGCTTTAAATAAACCTTGTGTGGATGATAGAGGTAAAGAATAACAATCACACCCTTGTGATTAAACCTCTTGGCTTGAAAATAGGAAATGAAACCCAATTTTTTAACCAAAAACCCTAATCTTGCAATATCCATCGTATAACCCTTTCAAAGCTTTAACCAACCCTTCAATCTTCTTAGAATACCTTAAGTATATATGTAAACACTAATCTGGTGAAATAAAAATCAAAGTATTGGATTTGGATGTGTGCCCTAAATAGGCCGTGAGCTATAATGATAGACAAAGAAGAGTTTTTGTTGATTTTGTTATGTGTTTATGAAAGAGAGAGTGCATGCATGCTATTTACATTGAAAATATCTAATTAACCTAACCAACTCATGATCACTTTCTAAAAACCTTGCACAATGGAATTAGCCCAAGTTGTTCAAGGTGTAAGAGTTGTTTCCCAATGAACTTTCCTTTAACATAGATATTTTTGAGCAATTTGATATCTCTTGGTCTTATCTTGACAATTTCGGCCACATAGGCACCCATGTGATGTTATATAGATTATTTTGGTATTGGTTATAAACGTGGTATTCTTTAAGTGTAGTTATAGGATTAGTGCTTTCCCGGTAATGCCTAAACGCTTTTTTATCGCGAAACGTAAGCATTTTACGTAGCCAATAAAAATAAGATGAACAAAGTTATTAATTATCCTCATAATAATCATATAACACTTGCTTGATGCAAACATTTAATTGTTTAATGCCCGTTTACATTGAATGATCATTTTTAGTTTACGCGATTCAACTTAACGTTTACGGTTTAAGAGCAAACGCGTAAAACCCTAAAAATAAATTGTGAATTACATAATGTCATACAATGACCTAAAACACGAGGTGTTATATTAACTTTGGAGTGAAAAATTGATATGACACCACAAAATGTTGAAGACGAAGTGAGATGCCTTAGTGAACAATGTATATTATTAATTGACATTATAAGTTTCCATATTTTAATTTCACAAAATGTGTTTGGATATATAAAATTGACATTTATGAGATGTGCCCAACACATTAACAGGATTTGTTTTAAAAACGCTCAGAAATTAATTCACATAAAATGACATTCTATGTACCACAATTTTTAAACATATTCGAGGAAGGGAGTTGAACACACAATTTTAACAAATACCACTTTTTATGGAAAAATACCACAAATTATATTGTAGACAATTTGACATTGAAAGTTCTTTTTGAAAATTTATGTTCAACGATTTTAAAAACCATGATAGAAGACTTCTTTTCTATTTGTAAAGTAAGCGCACTGAAGCGTACACTTCCCTATTACATTCGGGACCGAGTTATGCACTGAAATGTACATAAGTCATTATGAGAAAATTTAGAAATGACATGTTTTGAAAGCATTTGAAACTCGTGCTCGAACTTCATTTACATGCACGTGTCGATGTTAATCAACATTTCTAGGTATGTAAATGTTATCGATATCAAGAGACATGTCGAGAAGATTCTTTTTGGTATTTTTGAAATTTTTTGATTTTATATTTTGTTTTATAGATTTTATATTTTTGCATTTTCTTTTTCTAAAATTTTTTATAAATGAAAAATAAAGAGAAAAGAAAAATATTTACAAATTGATGTTTGATGAATAAAAGAGAGAATACAAATATTTACAAATTGGATGTTGATGGATCAAGCAGATTAGTAGATCGTTTTAAATCATAACACGGGTGATGATTCGAGTGGTTTGGCTAGTTTCCTAGAGAGCGAAACACGTGAGAGAGAATATTCTAGAGAGAGAAAGTGTTTCTATGAAATGAAAAGAAATGACTAGCTTGCCTCTTCCAATAGTTGGATAGGAGGCTTATATAGTTTTTACCAATATACCGGAATTAGTACCACGGCTTAATACCGAAAATCAACTATTAACTATTAAACTACGAACTATTATAAACAATAAATATATGGGGTGACCGAGTCTTTTACTCATATCTAACAATCTCCCCCTAAGGGAGGTCACCCTTGAAAACACTAGACTTAAGCTCTTACAGCTTGCAGTCTTTTGATTCTTCATGTTACATCTAGTACTTTGTTGTAGTGATCTTTAGATAACAATTGAGCTTGTTCACTTTGACTTGTTTTGATTTTGATCATGAGCTTTCTTGAGATCATCAGCCAAACTTAATCTCTCATCATCTAGTAATTTAGTGCCATCTTGTGTACTTGTGAAGAAGAATATGATATCAGAGTTTGCGGAAGCTTTGACACCTTTATGAGATCTTTCATAACTTCATAACAAGTGTAGGTCGTGTCTGAGCATTCGGTTATTAACTTGACATTCCTGGAACTGGGTATCTCCATCTCCATCTCCATCTTTAAATGATCCTGTAATGAAACAGTTAGCAATAAAGAGAAAATTGATTTGAAAAAATCAGTCTAAGTGTTAAATAATTAAATATTTTGTAACACTTCGATAGTTTTGATTGGTTGTCAAATGTTCAATAACCGTCAATTCTTATGCTGGAACAAGTTTGATTCACGTAGAATCGCACCATCGTTTCTTTCCAGTTGACACAAGTTTGATTCTTGTAGAATCGCACAAGTCACCTACCTAGAGCTTGTTTGATGTAGGCTCTAGCAGGATTTCCATCTTCATAGTGAGTACCTTCGTATCACTCGGATGTTCTGGCAATATCACAAGGATAATGCGTAGGACTCTTAAGATAACCTTGTTTCCACAGTGTGTGAAAGACAAGATAATTGGAAATGTGTCCTAACGAGATTAATTGATGATCTCTTGGCTTCAACCGAAAGTGCCTTTTAATATTAGTGATCGAAGGCTAGAGCTGACTGCCACCTTTTCAATACCGACTAACTCGGAGTGAGTGAGTCAGTAGATTGAAAGTAGTATCATTGTTTAAGTCTCCGGACAAATGAGACAGTTTCTTCAAGAGAAACATCGAATGGCTTGAAGGGTTGTGCATTGCATCACTGGGTCCATGATGTCGTCTTCAATGTCAGCAATCAACTTGTGATTCTGACAGTATATGTATTAACCCGGATTCTGCCTAAGAGTATGGAGGGCTTCTTTCTTTACACCCTTTATCCGTACAATTCTTTTTCATTCTTCAACCCCTTCAGTGCTTACCGAGACTTCATGACTAGCACCTTGTTGGGTATATTCCAGTACTACTCCATCTTAAGTCGGCACTATTCCCTAGTTCACACATTTTACTCCTTTTCAATCATGTACCTAAGGACTTTTAATACTAACTAGTGGATTGTCCCTGGGTAATCCGCCTCCGATTCTGGCAGGATCATGGAACTAGTCACCTAACCTTTACCGATCCTATAACTTCGATAAAAGTAAATACAATGTCATGTCCATTTTGTACAGTTTCACCTTGCATAATAATCACTGTTGAAAAACTCAATCAGGTATTATAATATAACATCAAAGGTGTTTAGTACCCGATTGTTTTTGCATTCAGAAAGCTCCCCCTCAACATGTGGCATCCGGTAATTCGAAACTGTTTTTAGCACATGAATGGTGGAGAATACACTTGAGTAAATATGATCACGATAAATATTTTAATCACATTTCTCCCTTATCAAAAATTTCAAACCGTTTGACATTTTGGATATCACTTTGATTTAAATATGTTAATAAAATTTTTAGGAGAAAAGTGTGCCTATTTATTCACAGCCGTGTTTGAACATATAATGCGCCCCCTCAATCCGGTGTGAGGGTAAATTGTTAGATGTGAGAGTTGAAAATTTCTGAAAGATTTTTCGTTAAACCAAAATCCGGTTTTTAAAGTTTAATGAAAACTTCATGAAAAAAATCATAGACGACACATATCACTAATGTAATCAATATGTATGTTTTCATTACAGATGATATGACCTTAATCTGGAATGATAAATATCATCCACTTCTCTTGATTAGACAGTAGCCAATATCTCTGAGCCTTCCACTAATGAAGCATTCGAGATTTCTAAAGTTTCTTCAGATCTTTAACTTTCTACCAAATATCTTGATGAACTGTAGGTTTGTAGTGGAGGTCGTCGTGGTTGAAGTGTTGATGTAGTATCAGATGACTCTGTAACACTAGAAGGAACATCAGCTGATGCAGTGAGAGCTCGAAGATTTGGTCCTTAGCTTCTTTTGTCCTCTCCAAGACCCCGGTTAACACTTTCCAATCAGCACCCAGACATTAAATTTGAACCACACTCTCCCCTCAATTGATGACCCGTTTTCTATTAAAAGAGTTGTAGTCATTGATTGATGTCAAACTGTCCGAATGATTTTCAAACAACACTTTACCCCCGTGTTAACACAATAATTTTTTGAAGAATCAATAAAGAAAATTATTGGTTATCAAACAGGAGAACTTCTCTTCCATTAAGAAAAATGCACTGAAACTACATTAATCCAAATTGGCATGGATATAAAGGTAAATCCATGCCGAGTAAAATTAATTACACCTTGTTAGGACTGTTTGGTCCCATTTCAACGACAAGCCTTTCCTCCAAATGAGAACCGGGTTGCAATTTGAAGTAATTGCAAACCATCTAGTAATTCCAAATGACTTAAAATATTCCCTAAGTAATTTATTATTATGAGAAGCATTAAAAAAATTATTATTTATATATATATATATATATATATATATATATATATATATATATATATATATATTATTTATTATTATTATAAATATTATTATTATTATTATTATTATTATTATTTTTTATTTTTTATTTTTATTATTTTTTTTAACAAAGGATATATGATGGCATTTGGTTTACTCATCCTTTCCTTCTTGAAGACGTTTAGAGTTTAGCAGGGTCAAACTCATCATGCTAAGCGTGGAAGAAAGAAATTTCGAACCGTTCTCTTGGTAAGGCTTTGTGAGAAATATCTTGCCAGTGATAGTTTGTTTCCACGCACTAAAAGTTTAACCACTCCATTTTCCCTTGCTCTCGAATGAATGGTGTCGTATGTCGAGTTGTGACTTAAATCATGAGTGCTGGAACATTTGTTGCAGCTTAAAGCAATGGCCGTTTTGTTATCACAGAACAGAGGAATCTTATTTGAACAAAAAGCCGTAGACTTTTAGACTGAGATCTCCATCCAAAGGATTTTGATTCACAGCTTCAAGACATTGCAATGTATTCCGCCACTTTGTTGAGAAGACCGTTCTATCTTTGCTTCTTTGATGACCAGCCTAACCAACTATCTCCAAGAGACTGAGCACTTCACCTAGCACCCGACGTACTTCTTCTCGAATCCTGACATCCCGCATGATCCGCATCTGCATAAGCTGTTAGTGACATAGTATTGTTCTTCGGATACCAAAGACCCATGTTAATGGTTCCTTTTAGGTACCGAAAGATACGTTTGATTGCTTCAAGGTGCTTTTTGGTAGGCTTAGCCTGATATCTAGCACACATGCACACAGCGAATACAAGGTCTGGTCTACTGGCTGTAAGGTACATTAGGGAGCCAACCATTCCTCTAAATCGAGTTTGGTCAACTGGAATCCCCATGAGATCCTCGTCCAGTTTCAATCGATCCACCATTGGTGTATCGACAGGGTCAGAGCGATCCATTCCATATTTCTTTAAGGTTTCGAGAGCATTTTTTGCTTGGTTAATAAAGATGCCTCTGGGACTTTGAGAAACTTGTAGTCCTAAGAAAAACGACATTTGTCCCATCATCGACATCTGAAATTTGGAGCTCATCTCTTTGGAAAATATGTTACACGCATTATGATCTGTTGAGGCAAAAATGATGTCATCTACGTATATTTGAACAAGTAGAATATGTTTGCCTGATTTGCGTGTGAATAACGTTGGATCCACGGCACCCTTGAAGAAATTGTTGGCCAAAAGGAACTTTGATGGTGTGTCATACCACGCCCTTGGTGCCTGCTTTAGCCCATAAAGAGCCTTCTTCAGACGATAAACGTGCGTAGGATTATCCTGGTCTTCAAAATTCCCCCCATTATTTTTATTTGTCCCCCCCGGCCCCCCCCCGGACTGACAAAGACTTCTTCTTGAAGATCACCATTCAGAAAAGCAGTTTTGACATCCATCTGGTAGATGATCATATTCTTGGTTGCAGCATTGGCAATGAATATTCTGATGGCCTCTATCCGTGCAACGGGTGCAAACGATTCTTCAAAATCAATACCCTCCTCTTGACGATATCCCTTTGCTACTAACCGAGCTTTGTCTTTCAGAACATCACCATACTCATCAAGCATGACTTTGTAAATCCACTTGAGACCAATAACCATTACATAGTCTGGGCGTGGTACTAGTTCCCATACTTTAAGTCGATCAAATTCGTGAATTTCGTCTTGCATAGCTTCAAACCAGCTATCTACATTCACGGCCATTTTGAAGTTCTTTGGTTCGACTTTTGACAGTACGGTAAATGGTAACACACCCACAAACCATCGAAGCTAACTGTTTTCTGGGGGCTAACCGGATGAGAAGGATTACCAACGATATTATCAAGAGGGTGATCCTTGGTCTATTTTCTGAGATGATCCGGTGGTTGATTCACTTGGTTGGGTTCAGCTAAACTAACATCCCCTGATGTTGACTGTGCAGAACCAGGTTCTCCAGCAACAGGGTTAACTGAGGGATGAAGGTCAGCTTGAGTAATTGAGGTGTCTTCGATAGTTGGTCCAGCTGCAACACCTTGAGGAAAGACTGGAGGATGCACTTGTAAGGATGACAGTGAATGACTTGTAGAAGGTGCATCTTGAGCAATCGTTGTAGAAACAGATGTATTCGTAGAAACAATTGGCGCGTTAACAACAGTAGCCGTAGGTACTGGTTCACTATCTGTAGATTGCTCAAAGTATTCATCGAACATCGGTTGGAATAAAATCTCCAGATCTTTATCTGTCGGTGGAATGTTTGTAGTTGCAGGGACATGTGATGGGGCGAGCCCTGAATTGAGTTGTCCAGGGGTCATCATGAAAGGCTCGGGTCCTGAACTGGCTCCTCCCTTAGGGTAATTAGTAGCAAGGAAGACATCTTGCATGTGCTCAGGGTTTGGTCCAGCAAGAGCCACATGACTTTGTTTAGAGTTTGAACCAACCTGGTATTCATCAAGTTCAATGGTTCATTCCTTCAGAGCCACTATTTTTAGAAGCATCCTAACCTTGTTCGTCACCAAAATTTAGAAGATGAGAGATCGATGACTGAAGTATCAGTAAAGGAACAGATGAAGAAACTTGTTGGATAGTAATAGTGACCATGGATTCAACTTCGGTTTCCATAGTAGTTTTTCTCGGTTCATCTTTTACTTATCTATTTCTTCATGATCAGGCTTAGTTTCCTCATTATCATCCCTAGCATTATCATCTCTGTCAAAATGTTCACTGTCCACATCTGCTTCCCACTCAAGAATTAGTTTTTCCTCATCAGGAACCCCTGGCTTGGATCCAGTTCCTTCACTTGAGGCTCTAGAGACGACTATGGACTCATCAGGAACCCCTAGTATGTTACCAGTCTCTTGCTCATTTTCTAGCTTTCCTTGAGAGCTTTCATTATGTCAGCATCCTCTTGTTTAGCAGGAGTAAGAGTTTGAATACCCTTGAACTTTTTAGACGAATCAGAAGACCTCTTCTTTGACACAAATAAAGGAATATCTGAAAGCAATACCAGACTGTCTTGTTTGTGTGGGCTCGGGTTCAGATTCAGACACAATTCTTGCATGAGTAGCATGAACTTCTCTTGCAACAGCTTCTTCTTCAACTTCAGTTAAGCTGATAGATTTACCCAATTCCAAAGCTAAGTCTGGTTTAGGGACGATGTTGTCATGCAGGAGTGATCTCTAAGGCCTTCCGAAGAAGATCAGCACTCAGAGTAAGCCAGTGCTTATTGACTTGAAAGCTATAAACCCTAGTCTTTGCATCATGAGTCAGAGTATTCCAGAATAGCTGAATATAGATAGAAGGGACATTTGCTGATGTAGTGAATGCCCTAACAAAGATATCAACTGAAATGCGGAAGATAGGATTCATTTGCAACTTCTGTAGATCCAAGAGAAGGTTTCCCTTTCTAATCTGTAACCACTCCGAGCAATGAAGGATCTGTTCATCTCTTCTTTTTCACATCTCTTTCACATTCGATCGTTTCATACACATTGAGAGACCAAGTTTAACCGTGTTGATCACATTAGATTCACTATTCTCCTTCCAAAAATTGCTTAGTGATTGCCATTTTTGATCTAGTGAATTAGAATACCAGCTCATCTACGTTGATCCACTTAACGACTGAACGAGCATGGAAAAATATGAAACTTGTTGATGAGAATGATCAAGAACAAGAAGATTTCTCTTCTGATGAAGATAAAGCGCACTGAACCGTACACCTTTCTTCTCTTTAAGGAACGGGGCCTGAAGAGATGCCAGCAGACGCCTTTGTGACATTTGAGAAACGAGGTTTGAACTGATTTATTTAAACGTCTTTTGACAATGAAGACCGAGGCTTGAATTGCTGTGATCAAACATCTTAAGACATTGAGGAGCGAGGCCTGAACTGATTTGAGCAGACATCATTTGATGAAAAACAAGGCTTGAACTGTTTTGTCCAAACATCATTTTAGGCTCGGGTCCTGAACTGATGCGTAACAAGGAGCATATCAATATTCTTCATCTAAATCGAGTTTTGAAACAGCTTGAGTCCAGATAACCGCAGATGATCTGTACCACCTGCATTTGAAAACAGTCGAATTTGGAGGGTTTGAAACTTCGGATCCCCAATTTGTGTTGGGGTCCTGTTGGTTAGCTGTTATGATAGAACATTGCACAGAAAGCTTAGTTAAAGGGCACAGTTCGCCTAAGGCAAATTTCTTTCCTGTGGGTCTCCATTGATAACCACAATTAAGTTTTCCTAAGGCGACTTTCTTTCCTGTGGATCTCCATTGATAACCAACATTAGCAAAGAGTTTTCCCGTTGCTTTCCAAACCTGCTTGGTCTTGTTCAAACTGTTATCAGATAGTTTGCCTTTTGGTTTCCAGATCTGCTTGGTCTTGTTTAAACTGTTATCAGACAGTTTGCCTTTTGGTTTCCAGATCTGCTTGGTCTTGTTTAAACTGTTATCAGACAGTTTGCCTTTTGGTTTCCAGATCTGCTTCCCTTTATTCAAGACAATTTTAACAGTGGGGGTAGCATTCACAGAGCTCAAAATATTAACAACTCACATTCATGATTGCAGAGTTTAAACATTTTGTTACCGTTTTTGCACACAGATTCAGAATTCGAATTAATTACAACACGCTTAGAGCTAATGCCTAGAACAAAACCCGATTCACTTTATGTCCATAATCTGACTATTGTCCCTAATGGTGAACTTCTACTTTCTTCTTAGTCCTCATCTTAGCAGGCGGGATCCTATTTTTCTTTGTATTGCCTCTAGGCTTTGATCCGCTTGCTTCAGTGGAAGTGTTTACTCCTGTAGAATGAATCACATGGACATTAGTTTGTTGAACCTTTTGGTGCACTTCGTGTTTCTGTGTGTTGCTAGATGAGGTTCCTGTAGCTCACTAAAATAACTGCTTTTTACCTAGTAACAGTTAGAGGGGCCTTTTATCTCTTCATTGAAACTTTTTGGGCAAGTGCCAATCACACATTCTAACAATTCTTGAGATAACTTAGTGTATTGGCAAGCATAGTTAAGTGAACTATCCAGTGGTTTAACTACTCTAAGCTTCACTACAATCCCCCCTAACCGGTTCTAGACACTCTCCTTAAATGTTTGACATAGTTTAAATGAGCACTCCTAGTGTTTTTCTTAAGGGAGAGGGATGGGTTTAAACGTCAATGGCATATAAGACCTGCCAGGAGCAAGAACTTTGTTTGAACATAGTCACTATGAAACAAGCTCTTTGCTTCGCAATTGAGCTTTTAGACCTCTCATAAACTCATTCAACATGTAGATGTCTTTTCACTTGTGTGAACACAGCGCGCTGCTTAATTGATTCATACAATTCCTTGTAATTTGGTTTGAACCTTTTCTAGCTCTACTCTATAGCAATCATTTTGTTCTACAAGAGCAGTGACATCTATAGCATTATAAGGCACACGACTTCTGTCATTTCACATTAGCGACTCGATCTTTTAAGTGTCTAATCACGTTATCCTTTTCTTGAATCTGATGTTCCGAGGTTCTTGATTTTAAAGAATGATCTAAAATCGGAGCTTCCTGTGATGCTTGTTGACTTTTTTATTATCAAAACTTTCTTGAAGATGGTAGATACTTTAATTGCAAATTTAGTATTCCTTTCAATTTGAAATAAGTTTTTGACTCATCATGAACTTTTAGACACTCAGCCTTCAAGATCTAGACAAACGTGATTTTTGCCACATCATACAGCAGTTGAGTCGACAAACAATAACAATCAGATTCTCATTTCCAACGAGAAAGGTTTTTTTCTTTTCAATTCAGTCACATTGCTTGTCTACAGAATTCTTGTCCACTTCGTTATTCAGTTGAAATCAAAAATTTCTCCATTACTTAACTTCCTTAACAAAGGCTGTTTGAACTCCCAACAAAGTGTTCTTAAGAGTTTTGAAAAATGAATAACTTCAGTGAGTAAACATCTTTTTGGTTGCTCAAAACCATCTTTCCCCCTCTAAAGACCTGATGGTGTGATTCTAGTTTTTACAAGTTTTGTCAAATTCCAAAAAAGTTGTGTGAGTACATAAAGATTAATCTTACACCTGACTTTTAGTTGGAAGAATTCTGGGACAAGCTTACAGGATATATGGGGGGCGACACACTGTCAATGCTGAAATTGGTTTTGGAGCTAAGGTCTCAGCCTTTTTCCTGTTGTTGTCATCTATGGACCAAAATATCTGTTCTGGGGTCAGATTTCTTTGGGGAGCAAAGGTTGCAAGAAAGTTTTCTTTCGAGTAATCTGGGGGGGCAATCCTAACTTTATTTTCCACACATTGAGGGCTTTGCATTTTCTCCATCATTCTTTTCCTAGTTATCTCAGCCATATCACGAGTGTCCTCTGAGTCATGCACAACAAGACGTGCATGATTGGACATGACTAATACATGACCATTATAGAGGGCTGGTTGAACTTGCTTTGCACGGGTGAGACATAAGGGATTTTTGTAGCCTATCGCTACCTTGTTCTTTTCATCATAAAACGATTTTGGTTTACATATCATGTGAACCGTTTGTACAGATTGATCTTGTTTGTATAATCTATCTTCAACCTTTTCTTTTAGCCTTTTAATGTCTAAAAACTCTTCAAGGAATTTGTCTTCTTTTTGTTTAAAATCCTTTTTCAAAATGATCGCTTCTTCCCTCACTATCTTATGATGGTTAAGAGTAGAACGAAGTTGCAATTGTGCAGAATGAAGTTCCGATTTTAAAGAAGTTTCTTTTCGATTTCGGTCAGAGATAATTATTCTCATTTGTTCATCAATCTTTCGTTCTCTATCAGTTAATTCAAACTTAGCCCGTTGTTCATACACCCCGACCAGTTCCTTATATCTCGCAAGTTCAGAAGTCAATGTGTCATTAACTACTTTAACCTGCTTATTTGCTGACCTACTTTGTACACCCTGTTCATGCATTTCATCGAGAATTGACATCAATGCATCATTTCGTACAGAAGATACATTACTTTGTACAACATGTTCTTCGTTGTCTTCCACATACTGATCATACGGAATAATATTACTATCACTCGTATAGTCAGCATCAGAGTCAACAACGTAGTTGTGTTGTACATCGCTTTGCATCTCGTGTACTTCATGATACTCATCCATATGATCTACAAAGGTATCATGATCTTGTACCTCAAACGGAGTATTCGAGTCATATGATGGCCCGACTTCATCGTAGATTGGATCTTCAGATGAAAGATTTACCATGAACATGGTCTGTGTGGTGGGAGCCTCATCAACATCAGAGTCGAATGCATCGCATTGATCAGCTTCAAAGACATGGTCCACATTGAGTGCCAAATCATCCACATCGTCATCAAAATTGGTGACCTGTTCTCCTGCAAGAAACAACAACTGCTCTTCATCCAGTACAGCACCATTTTCATGAGCATTCATCAGCAGCATCTTGTCTTTGAAGTAGTCTGAATCCTGAGGACGCTTTGGTTGTGGACATTCTCGTGCTATGTGCCCGATTCCTTTGCAGTTGTAGCACATAATGGGTTTAGCTTGACCAGGATTCATGTTTCCAACTCTGTTCTGACCTCCAACATTCCCAGCTACAACATTTCCTCTTGCATTGTTCCTCTGAAATGGTCTTCCTTGATTATTCACATTGTATCTATCACGAACATCCTGAACAACAACTCTGTCATCTTGAACTGTAGCTTTGTTCCTTGGCATTAGAAGACTTCTGAAAGAGGCAAGTGTGTTGGTTAGGCTTTCAATCAAGTTATCCATTGAAGTGCTTCCTGTGTTCCATTTGACAGTTATCAACAAGTGATGGTTGATTTGAGAATTGTGGAGACTCAGATGATTGTGTTGGATTTGAGATCTGAGGCATTAGACACTAGTGCCAAAGGATCATTAGTTGGTTGAATGAACCTTTCCATCATCATTCTGTTCTCATTAGCATGCACCTCATGTTGCTTCAAGTAAGCATACAACTGATCAAAGTTAGACTCTTTCAAACCTCTGTTGAGTTTTACTTCAGTTATGAATCTGCTCCATTCAGGTAACATGTTGTTCACAAATTTAGAGTAAGCTGCATTCTGGACATGGTCATCTTGATGTTTCTCAAATGTCGTTAATAGAGCTTCGAAAAACCTAACATAGTAACATGAATGTCTCTCCTTTGATTTGACAGAAGCGATCAAATTCATCGTATAATTTGTGATTCCCCTGTCATCATCTGTTAACTCAAACCTTCCAAATCTCTTCATCACATTGTCCCCAATGTCTTTGGCGTCAGTATAATGGTTGATGATGTGTAGAGTCCCTTTTGGTATACCTTGAAGGTAAGATATTCGTAAGCACAATGTCAGACTTATACATTTCCTTTTCTTCAGCAGAAAGGTCTGTAAAGACTCTAGCACGTTTTGGAACCTAGTTGAATGCACCCTTCATAGTTTCTTCAAGCATCTTCAGCGGAGTTTGTATGAACCGTTCCCATTTGAAATGACCCTTCAGTAATCGATTTCATAAGTTCTCCATCCATTATCTTTCCCAGACAATACAAAGCGAATGCGTTGTTGCAAAAGATTCAAAGTCAGTTCTGTCAAGCATTGGTGGGCGGGTATTGGAACCGGCATGCCAAATATCTTCTGACATATTAGAATCTTGATGTATTGGTTATGATCAATTAACGTTTCACGTATTTTACAAGTCAAAGATTTAAAAACCGATAAGAAGTTTACCGGGATTTTACAAAATTAAATAGAAAAACCGTAAATGAATAATTTGGATTGTGAAATTTGGTTTGTTGAATTGTTTGAAATTTGGCGCATGTTTGGATTATAAAAAAAATTTTTTTACCCTATTACCAAAATCTAAATTTGGTAAAAAATAAAGCTAAAAAGGCTAAAGAAAAAAATTATATTTTACTTAATTTTTCCCCGCCAAAAAGTGTCCCTAAGAAGGTGTCGAGCACCCCCCCGAAATAATTTTTTACCGCTATTACCAAAATTTGCATTGATGTAAAAATAAGTTTAAAAATGCTATAGAAAAAAGATTACAAATTACTTAATTTTTTCGCCAAAAAGTGTCGCTAAAAGGGGTGTCGTCTGGATACTCTTTTTTTTTTTAATCAAACCGCTGCGTATGGGATATTAAGCAAACCGCCGCCTAAGATAACACAAACCGCCACCAAACTTTTGCCAAACCGCTGGCAGAATAAGTGACCAAACCGCCGCCTAAAATTAAACAACTCGCCGTTTATATCAAGTAACTCCTGCCGATAAATGCTCAACTCGCCGTGATTTTAATGTAACTCGCACGTCTGTTTGATAAACTCACTCACCGATAAGATAACTCACTGCCTTATTTGTTTAGTCACAACACGACGTGAGCAACTCGCTGCCTATAAACTTAAGCAACTCACTGGATTGTAAGCACAACTCAACTATCGCCGTAAAAATACTTATACATAGTTATATAATAACTCGTTTATAAAAATGCAAAACATGTGCAACATTGAACCGAGATTCAGCCAAGATGCTTCTATCTCTAAATTAGTTGTAGGACCTGTACTTACACTCAATTACGTGTCTACTAAGTATTGCTTATCCAATCTTAACTTTTACTAAGTGGTCGCACTTTTTACTCTTCTAAAACTAGACGTAAAAGTCTATTTTCAGGTTTAGGTCAGATTCATGAGAGCATTGCTCTCAAACCATTAAGGCTATGAACATGAGGCTTAAACCTTTGGAAAGCCCTTGAAATCTACTTTCCATAACACTAAGCCAATCATTCCAATTGTTTACCATCTAAGAGAAAAGTTCATTTTACTAACTGAAACTCAAAACAGAAAACTTATTTTCTAGATTTTAGTCAACTTCACGCTACTGTATCTCTTAACCTATAAAAGATACAAAAATGAGGCTTTCACCCCTGGAAATCCACTTAAGTCTAGTTTTCAAAACATTTGGCCAATCAATTATACCATTCACCAATCCATGGAAAATGGATTTTTATTAACCGAAGGTTAAACCAGAAAGTTGGCTGAACTTCTATTCCTTACGGAAAAGTGCATAATTCTTAATCTACAATAGCAATGGCTGTGAGGCCAAGTGCTGGAGCTTTCCTAAGATGTCTAGTACTGAACCATGCCTTAAAACCCAAACTTTTAGTTAAAATACCTGGAGATTAACATGTTTTATATTCAAAGGTCCAGATTTGACCTATGATCATAATTTGACCATAACTCCTTCATCCGGAGGAGTTGGTTGAGAATCCAACTCACCACATCAAGCCCTAAGTGTCTAATTTTCAAATATCAAATAATAACAGTAGGCACAAGCCAAAATTTTTGAGAAAAAGGGTTGACAACCTGCTGTTGTCAAATAGTCCCTAAAATCCTAGTCCTAAACCACTCTAAAACCTATCCAAACAACCTCTTATTACAATCCAATGCCATAACACGCCTTCTAAATCATATGTACAGCCAATATACCTTATGAATCATACTAACCCATAACCATTATAGATCAATCACATGCATGCCTCTAGGAACAAAGATCAAACACATGCATCACTTTAAAAAAAATAATCATCTAGGGTTTTTAAAAGAGACTTACAACACAAATAGAGGCAAGATGGGAATCAAACACAAACCTAAAGGGGTGTGGGTTTGCTGCCGAGGCCAAGGGAAGACCAAGACAAGACCGAAAATTGATTTTTGCTTACCCAAATACTTCACAATCGAATCCTATTTGCTTCTTTTACAACAAAAATCTTTAAATCTTGAAAATGGAAGATCTTCTAAAAATCAAGGGCTTGAGTAACTTGATGCATGGTGGTTTTTATCATTGAGGAATGATTAAGGTTTATAATAGTATTGATTTAGGGCTAAAAGGAGTAGTTTTTATAGGATTTTGAAGATGGAATTGATGGTTTTGGGGGTTGATGAGTCGAACCAGGGAGAAGAAGGAGAAGACAGATGGGTTTTTTTTCTATTTTGATTATGTCTGATATGTGTGTGTGTCGATGTGTTTATATAAAAAAAAGGGGAAAGGGCTTGGTCTTGGGCCTAAACTAGTTAATGGATCAAGTTAAGTGAAAATAAACATGAGGGTGTATGGCTTGGGCTTATGGCCGGTTCTAAAGCAAGAGGGAGGAGTGGGTTTCGGCCCACTTCTTCCTAACTAACGATACTTATAATTCTCGGGCCCAAAAACCTTTCCTAGTCCGACACTTTTTCCTAAAACGCAAAATTTAACTCGATTGCACATGTAAACTTTATAAAAATAATTTTTTATAAAATAAAGATATAATTGGCATTCGAGGCCAAAATACGGAGTCGTTGATTTCTCGTTGCTCAAAAACGGTTAAATTCTTTATCGCATAGCACTTTTTCTTAAATCCGACGATTTTCTCCAAAATCGACAAAATAACAAAATAGAAAATTTTCTATAATTTAGAAAATAAATATATAAGTCAAAATAAATAATGACCTTAAGTTCGGGTTCTTACAGTTTTCCCTCCTTTAGGAAGCGACGTCCCGGCGCTTGTCCTGCCTTGTCACGCGTCTTCTCGCAAAGAGATGAGGATACTTGCTCCTAAAGAAGTCCTCACGCTCCCATGTGAACTCCGGCCCCCGCCGCGAGTTCCAACGAACTTTAACGATC
>BQNB010074655.1:0-31716 GCA_026074375.1 Tanacetum coccineum | reverse complement strand
ATGATATCGGGAATAACCGAAACGAAGAATGCTTTTGGGGGCAGATTCATGACGATTTCAACAAAAGTACCAATGGCGTTTATCGCACCAAGAATATGATAACGGGGAAATGGAATCGGATGCACCCCGATTGTCAAATGTTTCACGCTATTTACAAATGAATAACTCGTAAAAGCGGTGAAAATGATGGTGATGTTTTGGAAGCTGCGAAGGCCGAATATTTGGCTTGTAATAAGGGGAAAAAATTTGCTTACGAACACGGGTGGAGGGTGCTCAAAAAACACCCATAATGGGACGCAGCGGATCACTTTGACTCGGAGGATCACACGGAAATATTCGGTCCAGATGCTCGGCCTCGACCACCGGGTAAAACGAGACCCGCCAAGAAGACAAAATCATAAACAACTGAGAGCAGCGTGGGTAGTGGATCGGGGTCTATGAAGGACGTTCTAAACGAGGAATTATGCCAGAAGATCCAAGCCGGTAAATTGGCGTACGAGGAAAAGAAAGTTAAAGAACAGTCGGCAACGGAGCTAAACGAGTTGCAGTTTCTCACGATTGATGCCGACTCTTTGCCTGAACCAAAGAAGACAATTATCAAAAACAAACAAGCACAAATAATGGCGAAATATCATTTATTTCCGTAGTTTATTTTTATTTTCGTATTGTTTTTTTATTTTCGTATTTGTAATTTTTATTTTATGAAATGAATTTTAATTTGTGTGAAAAATGGAAAAGAAAATAAAATTGTGAGTGGGTGGGGCCCAAATGAAGAGGAGAGAGAAATGTCATGAGTGAATGGGTGTTTTTGTGTGTTGTGTTGAAATGAGGTGGCGCTGAGGTGGCAGCAGTGGGGCCCAAATGAAGAGGTAAAACCTCTTCACTACACCCTTTACTCTTAACAACTTCAACTTATACGTAATCTAACCTTTATTTCAGTTACTTTACCGAGGCAACCCTTTACAAAAAAAACCTTTATTTTAGTCCACTGATAATAGACTTCTTTTTTAAAAATGTGAAGAAATATATTAGCACATCAAACTGTAAAAGTTTACAACAATTCTAATGATGCGCTCCATAAACATGCCCATGGACTCATATATCAAACACTAACATACATTTCAAACAACCAAGACACATTCTTCACATTTCACATTAGAAATGGCTACATTTCTCATTGCTCACCACCAAACTTGTACCATTCTATCACAAAGGTAGCAGAAGAAGCAGTGTCAACAGGCCTCACTATCACTAAGCTCTCTTGCAAAGACTACATTTCCTTTACGAATGCAAATCTATACTAGCTTGCAGCATCATCCTCACAAAACTAGAAATAGGGCTATCATTCATAGAAGGCATCATCCAGTTGCAACAGAGCTTGTTACTTTAAAGAGAAAATTACATTTCCCATTGTAAAGACCTACTATGAGACATCAATGCAACTCCATCCTCACAAAGATGACCCCAGTGACCATCTACAATGGGCATCATTTTCTACTAAGAAGCACATCCACCTCTATATCTCCTACTAGTCGTCAACATTTCATTTTCTCTAATATTTGTATCTTTTGAATCATATACTTCACATGGAACAAGAATGAAGCAAGAGCCAAAAAGAGGGAGCCATTATGCTCACTGTGGCCTTTATTTAAGAAATAGAAACTGATAGTAAATGACACAAACCAGTTTATTCACTCTAGTCATGGAGATTCTATCCCTTATGATGAAAAGGAAATATGGAAAAAGACCTGAATTCAAATATCATATTTGGTGTAAAGAGTTAAAGTTAACTCACATTTGCTTAACTGATTGCTTCTTGGTTCTATGTCATTGTTACAGTATATCAGTGGGAGACTGGGAGCGGTTAAAGAGGTACTCATGGATTTCAGTTACTTGTGGTTTCATTCTAAATATGAGCAAGAGCGCATTTTTTTTGGGAATGTAAAACCAAACGAAAAAAAAATCATTTTGGGGATTATTCTTTTGGTGTTGGAAGATTCCCAACTAAATATTTAGGAGTGCTTTTAATAAGGGCTAATGGCATGCAACTAAATGTATCATAATTGTCACGATTTACTTTTATATGTATCGAACAAAAATTTTTGCTTTTCTATGTACTAAACTCGATTTTATTGTATTTTTTGTGTATTTTATGACTATTTTGCCCCTCATTTTATTAACCCGGTAGGGGCAAAATGGTCATTTACTACAAAAAAAAATCAAGTTTAGTACATAGAAAAGCAAAATTTTTTGTTCGATACATATAAAAGGAAATCGTGACAACTATAATACATTATCATGCCATTAGCCCTTTTAATAATAACAATAAAAAATAGGCTTATAGAATGCAAGCAGTTGGTGGAAAGAGTGAAGAATAAGGTGATGTCACACCCCGACAACGGCGGAAACACTGGAATGCGATATACTGATTTACATTGCACAAGATACAAGATCATACCATCAAATTTACAAAAGATCTAGATTTACAATAGTTACAAGTTTACACTTTTGAATTAAAATGTACAAGTCTCCAGTTAACACCCCACTTGTGTACTTCTTAAATTTCCATTTCTCCTAATTTACCTTGGTCCGCAACACACCTGAAAATGATACTCAAAACTATTTTGAATGTGTTTTCTTACTCTGCGAAATGTGGTTTTGTTTTTGAGACAATGTTATGTGTTTATGACTGCTATGTGAATGGCATGTGTTTTGATTGTACTTGCGTGCATTGAGATGCATGGCAATGTATATGATTGGCATGAATTTGCTATGTTTGTGATGGTCTTGCCCAATGGATAGCCCCCATCCGGTAAGTTTTAGGTGCGGGTGACCTCGGAGTTGCGACTCCAAGAGCATTGGTATATGCTGGTGTGATGACTAGCACAGGGATGTTAAGTCATGGGATTTGGAATGTGTTACATGTATTTACTGTCATATTGCCCAATTGTCCATTATTTGAAGTATTGCAGCGACTTGGTTTTCTTCAAACCTACGAGCTCACCAACATTATTGTTGATCTTTTCGAGTATCATTTTCAGGTGTATGATTCAACCAAGGTAATTTGAGAGTAATAGGAATTAAAGACGTACGCATATTGGATGCTACTTGAGACTTGTACATTTTCGGATCAAAAATGTAAATTTGGTGAACTGTTGTAAATCTGGATCTTTTGTAAACTCGGATGGTATGATCTTGTATCTTGTGCAATGTGAATCATTATGTTGTATTCCCGTGTTTCCGCCTCTGACGGGGTGTGACAGATTGGTATTCAGAGCCAAGGTTATAGATAATGCCCGTTTTTATAAAATAAAAACGCAACTATAACCAAACTAGAGTTTTTGAAAAACCTTGAACATGGCGAAAGTTAACTAGCCCAAACAGTTAATAGTTTTTCCTAAATTACGCATAGCCCGATCAACTATGCCTAATTCACGAAGGACTGTGAAATGATGAGGGTAGTTTTCTTAAGTTATGTTAGGGGAAGGGGAGGGAACATGTGAAGTCTAAGACCACCTGAAAATGAATTGACCTTGACTGTACATATTGCATAATATGTACTTTCACATAGTAATGTGGTATGAGAATGCTTGCGAGCGTTGAGGTCTAGATTATCGTTGATTGCCTAGTATTTGCCATGTTGTCTTAGTTGTATTGCATGATGCCTTGAGAGCCTTGGTAGATATGTTGTTGGTAGCGATGTTGATTAAGGGTGTGTCTTTGATAGCTATGTTGTTGTATTGCATGATGGCCTGAGAGCCTTGGTAGATATGTTGTTGGTAGCGATGTTGATTAAAGGTGTGTCTTTGGTAGCTATGTTGTTGTATTGTGTGATACCCCGAGGCGCTTGTTCTATCTCGAACCTTGTTGGTCGCTTGTACCTCTTTGATATATATATATATACACACGTATATTCGATTACGAACACCTAATTTCAAGCATTATGTCGGATACTATATGTAAGCAGAGTTATGCTGGTAATTTGAGTAATGTTATCTTATAAGAGTACTTATGCACTTATCGGTTATCTCACGCCCTGTCTTCCCCACACTACTCACTTTGTTAGAAAGTCTGAATGCACCGCATTTTAAACCGACGAACTTGATTACATTCTTAGTCGCACTAAGCATAACTCATTGACCAACTTAGTCGCAATTGGTGGTATTGTCATACAATTTGGACCTTGGAGACTACGTATAGAACGATGGGATTCATGAAAGAGCGATACCTTTACGCTAAATTCCACACGTTAGTCGTGATAACAGTAGCCGCCCTAGTGTACGTGTTCCGAAGATGGTACCAATATAGACGAACCAAAGTCTTTCGGTAAAAAATTTTATACAATTGAAACATTTTCTTACAGACCTTATGAAGTACAAAACTTTGAGATTTCTATGGTTGGTGGTTTTAAACATAAATGGTTTTGAACACATGTTCAAACGTCAGTTTTCTTGAAAGTAGAAAATCCAGATCATATACGAACAATCGCGTAGTCGATACACAAAATTTTGCAGACATCTTTTCACATGACTATGGTAACGAAAACTTCAAACAACGTTGCTTCAAACTACATTGATGGTCAAAATTTTATTATGGTTTACTCAGAATAAACGTCGCTAACAATTTTTTTTATTAAACTATGCCTCCGAGAAGGGAAGCGCATTACGTTTACGCTCTATTCGACCATAGGAAACGAACCGAACACCTCGGATTATCAATAAGGATTTCGAAGGCACCAGATCATTGACACCGGATTTTGCCCTTAGAAACTGTTATCCCAAGATAATAAGCTATCCAAACATAAGATAAGCCATACCAATAAGCAATACCAAATAAGCAAAATAGAAAAGAGAAAAGAGAGAAGGAAAAGATAGAAGATTAGATTAAAGATGAAAGAGTAGGATGGGAGGTTTTACACACACACATAAACTATGCAAATGAAAACCAACACCCTCTCCATGTGTGGAGAGGGTCCTTTTATACCCAATGCCAACTAGTAGGCGTATGGGCTTTCTACATGGGCCGAGCTTGGCATATCAAAGCCCAAAACACGGACAATATTAGATTACAAACCAAGCCCGTTGAACCCGACTAGCCTATTACAATACAAGACCTAGTTTGACTTTGTAAGACCGATAACATTCATGTTTGACTTAATATAATTAAGGCTAACAATCTCCCCCAATGTTGAGGTCTCTTTCTTCAAACTCCTCCGTACCACTGATGACATTCTTGTAGGAGTTTGCTTTGATTTATCATTGTCTCCCTTGACGTTGAAGATATGACTTTTGACGTTTATGCTTTGCCTTGTTTTGGTCTTGTCTTGTTTGTAACGGCTTTGTTCATTCATGCTTTGTGATCTTGATTTTGAGCCTTTATGTTTTGACTTTGAGTTCTTGAGATCGTTATCTTGCATCATCTCCTTGACATGAATCATCTTGATTTGACTTCCTTGATCAACTTGTGCTCTTGACCAACATGCTCATACTTGTTACATTCTTGTTTGACATATGTGATTATAAGTCTAACAATCTTCCCCAAATAGACTATTCTTTATTTGACTTTGAGGCTCTTTGATGATGGGGAAGTTTAGAATCAACTATCTTGATGTTGAACGATTGACTTTGAAAGCTTGAGTATGAGCATGTGGTTTATGAATCCGACTTCGCTGGAATGAGGCTGGACAAAACCACCGTCGTCTAAAACCTGAAATAGCAGGTAGCAATATAAAGATGAATATAGGCTTTGTCATTCATCTTGAATTCGGTTTGCTTTTAACCTAGGTTTCCCATTTTATAGTATAAATACTATACCTGTGATCAGGTAGATTCAAAGAATCTCCTTGACAGGGTTTCCAGCTCAAAGCATAGGATCTTCTAACACAGATGTATTAGATTCACCATGCTTGCTAGTTCTCATTACCGGAACGTCTCAAAGCAGACAACACGGTAAGAGTGAATCAGATAGTTACTATCTTTCTGATTAAGTCGTCAATTCATTTACTGGACCAAAATCGATATCCAGAGTTAGCACAAGCTCGATCATGTTGAATCTTGCAAGTAAACTACCAAGAGTTGTTTGTTGTTGAGTTCATGCAAGGATTTCCATATTCGCTGTGAATACTTAAGTATCACTCAGATGTTTCCTGGCAAGATCTCAAGGATAATGGTGTAGGACTCTTGTTCTTAAAACTTATGCAACATTATTGGTGATTCAACAAGTGTATTTGACTTTGTGTCCTAATGAGATTTATAATTGATCTCTACTGGCTCTAGACTCGATTTGTGTACAACATATTGGTTTTCAGTTATCGGAGGACTGGAGCAGGAATGCCATATTCAATATCAACAATCTCGGAGTGAGATTCAATAGATAACGTGTGTATCTCGTGGACAAAATGAGACAAGTTGCTTTTGAAGAGAAAAAACACGAATGGATGGGAAAGTTGTGCATTGCATCACTGTGGTCCATGATGACTTTCATCAATATCAACAATCATCATTGTGATTTTGATTGTTTATGTTTTAACCCGGGGGTTTTGCCTAAGGTTTGTAAGGAGGGGATTCTTTCTTTTCACCCTTTATCCATACATTTCTTTTTCATTCTTTAACCCCTTCAATGCTTACCAAGACGTCATTACTAACACCTTGTTGTGATTGTTCTAGTGTTAGCTTAATCTTAGTCGGCATTATTCCTTTATTACACATTCATCTCCAATACATAACCTAGACTGAATATTTCTAACTATGGAGTGTCCTTGGTTAGATCCCTCCGGTTCTGGGTGGATCGTAGGACTCAATAACCTAACCTAACCACCTTTTGACTTCAGAATCACTCGTGAAAATTATTGGATGTTGGGTTATGAGATCAAACCATTTAAACCATTTTCTGACATTGTTAGTTTCAATATACTCACCCCATACACATGTGCTCCCGATATTCGTAATTGTTAGCACATGAGGAAGAGTTTTCACTTAGAGTCATAAAGATCACATTTGTTATATTCATATTTTAAAAATTTACAATTATCTCCCTTATTTAAATATTAAAACACTTAGTATTTGTAATACCATTGATTAAAATTTGACATGAAAAAATTTAATGGGGAAGAAAATTATACCACGATATTGCATGATTCAGATTTCTGATTGCTCCTTCATCAGTATTTGTGGATACCATTATTTATTAAAACTATGACATTTGAATGAAAATTTGATAGAAAACCATTTAAATGTTGAAGATGGAGTGAGATGCCTTAGTGGAAAATATGTTATTAATTCATTGACATTATAAGTTTCCACATTTAATTTCAAAAAATGTGATTTGTGATACATAAAAATTGACCATTTTATGAGATGTACCACAACAAATTTAAATGGCTTTGTTTCAAAAATTATGATTCCCCTCAGAATTGATTTAATAAAATGACATTCTACGTACTATAATCTTTGAAAATTATTCGAAGGTAGGATTTTTGGAGTGTCTGGAACATCAATTTTACAAAAATAACTTTTTTATTGAAAAATAAGACTCCACAAATTATATTGTAGAATATTTGACATTGAAAAGTTCATTTTTGGAAAAATTGTGTTCAAAGATTTTTGTTAATACACATGATAGAAGACTTCTCTTTTTTTTTAGAGTAAGCGCACTGGAAGCGTACACTCCCCGCTATTAAATCGGGTACGAGTTATGCCATGAAAATGTTCTAGAAGTCTTCTGAGATAAATTTAGAAATGACATGTTTTGAAAAGCATTTGAAACTCTCGCATCGAACTTTCATTTTACACGCCAGTGTCGATGTTAATCAACATTTCTAGGTACGTAAATGTTTATCGATCTCCAAGAGAACTTGTAGTAAGAATATTTTTTGGTATTTTGAAATTTTTTTGATTTTATATTTTTTGTTATTCTAGGTTTTATATTTTTAATTTTCTTTTTGTTGGTTTTTATATTTTGCTTTTTCTTTTTGTTTGGTTTTATATTTTTTGTATTTTCTTTTTCAAAATTTTTTTTTATCAATCAAAAATAAAGAAGATAATCAAAAACTATTTTACAAAACTCCGACTTAGTTCCATTAGCAGTGACAGTTGTAGCTAGTGTGGAAGTGGATTGAAGTTGAATCAGGTTTGTTGTTGACGTTTATTTATGCCATCTGTAGTTTAGTAACAGCAGGAAGATTTAAAACAATACTTGATTTTTTAATTGAATTATTTGGCGATCAAAGGAACCGAATAGCAATAAAGCTCTTTGAAATTGTTACTTGTCTCAGTGCATTGATGAAACTCTGTTGGACAATGTGGTGCGAGGCATATGAAACGTTTTGTTCAAACCGTATTTGACATTGAGTTCGGTTTATCTCGTTGTGATCATACGTCATTTGAATTGATGTTCGAGGCTTGATGGTTGTGAACATACATCATTTTTTCTGTATCCAAATCCTGTGAATTCCTCTTCTTTGACAGGGTGTCTGAGATATCAGGCCTTTCCAGCAACCATACTCTAAGTTTTTTTCCTTTGTTGACATTACATAAGGTACCTGCACTTATAATCAAGGGGGGATACTTTGTTCTTTCTGTCATTGATGAAGTACCTGCACTTACATCCAGAGTTTGTTTGCATTCATGAATTGAGGGATATCTACATTTGACTTGTGGGGGTTAACTGTAACTGATGTGTGCAAGAGTCGGAATAAATTTCCTGTAGGTATCCCGCCTAAAACCAAACGTTTTGAAAATTCTAAAAAACACCTCGTGGGTGTTTCACCTAACGATCAGATAATAGGAGATGTTTTTTCTCTACACAACGGAAGTCTTATTAGGAGAAATCCTATGTCCTGTAAAGATCTGCCTAGCCTACCTAGGTTATAAGTATTGACTCTTTTAATTACGGGTTTGTTACTGTTTTAGTCTTTATAGGATTGAAATCTTAGGCACTGTGAAATTAGTTCATTCGGAGTTTTGTTTACACGCATCATGATTTGCATTAAAGACACACTTCTGACATGTAGAACAAACAAATTGTTTGGTCTTGAGAAAGAAAAACTAGACTCCTAGAGTGATCTGCTTTTGGGCACAGTATTATCGTAATGCGACTACTCTTAAGATACAAGGCAAAACTCTAGTGTTTGATGTTGCTCCGAGGTCTTGGTTTGCTACCATCACCAGTGCTTTGTAATCTAGCAGAAAGTAGTCACATGTTGTGGTTCCTATCTCGTTCTAGTATACTTTTTTATTTGCCTACATCTAGTAAGAGATTATGAACCATGTCAATTTGAAACTAAATCTTGGCATGTTCTTAGAATATTAATAGTGAGCTTGATGGCAAATCATGTGATCAGGTTTTGCAAAGGTGGATTCTGTTTTCTTAGGCAAATAATGTTGAGTGACTGGTTTTGACAAATTCTTATTCACATCAACTTGGGAGGCAAACCGTTGTTTTGACGCATTTGAGCCCTCTTCAGTATTTAAAACGCATTCGGATGTTTAACAATCTGATTGGTTTCTTAGTGATGGTTTAAGACCCGGTTTCCCCAAGACTGATGTTTTTGTAAACTTAGCATCTACACTATTTCCTTTTAACTTTCTTAATTCATTTTTTAAAGAAGCAATTGCAAACACCTTTTCTTGAATCTAAGCTTTTAATTCGTGCATTAATTAGCAGCAAAGATGTTGTCTGTTCTGTTAGTCTTAGCATATCGTATTTTAATAGACTCATACAAATTTCATGTAACATGCTGTTTCATAAGTCTTCATTTTCCTTACGTAATTGTAGCCACAATTGTTTAAATTCGATGTTCATTGTTTCAAGTACATCAATTTCCTTTTCAATCTTGGCTTTATTACTTGTTTCATTCAAAATTTGACCATGTTGCCCTGATTTTAAAGATTGATTTTGATATTTAAGTTCGAGAGCAATGCAATGTGCTTCCATTCTTGAAAAATCTTTTTGAAATTAGGCAACTGTCTCTTTGAGCAAAATATTTTCAGACTCGAGTGATTGTTTTGAGTATTCAGTTGTCTGGTTATCAGGTGATGAATCAAGCATATGACTTTTAACTTGACATGTTTCAGGATACTGGTCAACCCTACCTTCAACAATGATTTCAGGTTGCTCAGTATGCTGTTGTCCTATAGCAAAGATATTGCATTCAGCAGTCAATTGTACCTCAGCCATTGGCTCTTCATCATAAATGGGTCTGATATCTGCATCATCAGCATTTGTATCATTTACCTGACCTGCTATGCAATCTTACAATGATTGAGTCTGTCCTTAATGCTTTCTCGTGTTCAACCAAATTAGCATCCTATTCTTTGCCCGTATCATCTTACTCTCTGTGCGACTGCATCTGTCTTTTATTCACCTTCTTTTATACTGTCTTTGATGACGTTGTTCTTTCTGCAACCGGATCTTCTTAAACATTAACAGGTGTTGTGAGTAGCTAGTAGTGTATTTCTAATGTGTGGAACCTCAATTCCAGTGTATTCAACAAAGTAAGTGTCTGTTCATAATCAAATGTAAACTTTTGATCGATGAAACTTTTGGAAACTGGTTGTTTACCACCCAAAAGGATTTCTAATGTCATGGAATCCATATTCTTGAATTTCTTCTTTGTCAAGTGGCTTTTGTAGTTGATCTACGTTGAGGAAAGCATTGTTCTGTGAAAGTATCAACATACTTGACCAAAAGTGACATGTTTGCCCGTTTGAATTCCATGTTCGATGCGAAGTGCCTTTTAAGTCATCTTTTTGAAAGAACTTAAAGGTGTGAATGAAGAGGAGATCGAAATATGCCTTGCAACTTTCTTTTGCTTTTGGTACATCTTGTATTTGATTGCATGAACATCTTGTGTTTCAGTATTCAAGCTGCAATTCCTTTGTGATTGCTGGATGCAAATTAGTCTCTGAATTATTGTCTTCTTTCTCAGAACAAGAGTTTTTGTTTGGATAACTAAATCAAACTTTCAATGAATCCAGAATCAATTTGGACTTGGGTTTGGATTGAATGATCTTCTTGTGTCTGCATCAACGTCTTTTGTTTCAACAAATGTAGAGTTCGTTGTTGATGAAGAATTATCTCAAGCATGTATTTCCGAATGGAATCCATGGTACAGATCATTGCATCATTGAAGGATTGAGCATTATATCTTGTATATTTCCTCATACGCTCTTCGATTTTGAATTGAAAGCATTTTCAAACTTTGTTTGAGATTAGTCAAAGTAGTTGTGCAATCAATCCTAAGAAAGTATATCTTTAGTAAAAGATGTTGTTCCTAGTAATATCAAGTTTTTTAGTCTTGAGAGTGAGACGTTTCTCTTGATGATTGGCTGGTGGCATTAATCTTGTAAGTTTGAGTGAAAACTTAAATAGTGACTTGATTTCTTTAAGATTGTGCATGCATCTACTTCTTGAAAGTTGTGTCTTCTCTTGAATGTTAGAAGTTGAATACGAAGAAACTGTTACATTCTGAAGAACACTTGATGATTGAATTTGCAAATTGGTATTGGACATGTTGATGAAGTTGTGAATGGATATCAGATCTTAAGTAGGTAAAGTGATTGTTGTTGTGGATTGAATTCAATTAACGTTCACGGGATTTTACAAATCTTTGATTAAAACCGAGAAAAGAATCGTATCTTTCGTGGGATTTTACAAAATCAAGAAGAAACCATAAAACAAAAATGAATTGATGTTGAAATCGTTGTTGTCGTTGAAGAACGTAAGCTTTTGAAATGATTAATGAGCTTAAAACGGCAAACGGTGCACAAACGATTCACTTTGTAGGGCTAACGACTGAATTATAACTTGAAAGGACTAACGGTGAAAAGCTTGTTTCAAACACTAAGGTTAATTATTGAAAAAATGGATTTGAAATGGATCATGTCTTGAAAAATAGTGACCAAACAGTAACATTTGAATTCTTGGTAATAAAAAAAGACTTCCCTTTTTTAGTCTTCTTTTCCGTTTCAAATTTTTTAATATTTAGGGTTTTGTTTCGTTTTGATTTATTAGCTCACACGAGTATCGTCGGTAACATCCAAATATACCACGTTGATCGAAACGATGTCACGATCTCAACGGTAAAGGTCTCAAGTCCCGTAGTTTACCGTCACACGAAACCAAAAAATTGAAAATGAGTTAAACGTGTATAGACTTGTTCTCGTGAATTAGTTCGGTTTGCACTAGTAAAAACTCGTTCGGGGGGGTTCAAACTAAAAAAAAATGGATTCTGATCGGTCCTTCTTGTGATACTCGTTCGGTGATCAAGATTTTTCACTCGTTCGGCTCTTAAGTTTTCCACTCGTTCGGCTCTTGTGAGCATCTAGGAGAATAATCTTATGTTTATTGTTAAATAAAGATAACTCCTGAGTATTTCTAAAAGCTAGTGGGAGTATTATATTTAGGTTTTTTTCACCTGAAAGTTTTAGAAAATAAAATATACAACTTTGAAATATATGTTTACTGCTATAAACATATGCGGTATACAAATCTAACAAAACATGACATACCATTTAGAAAGTCTAAATGGATACATATCTTTTGATAAGATGAAACGTGATTGAAATCTTAAGATGGACTAAAGGATTCATTATGTACATCATATTGTGTAGAGAAATAGTTGTATCATGCATAAATGCGAGATGATTTGACAACATTGGTATTTCATCGAAAGTTATTAGATAATCATTGAATTGATTATTTTAATAGGATATGTTTGGATTTGGAAATCTTCTTAGATTATGGATTTTTCCATAGTAATTAAAATCTAAGGATATATATATTGCAATAATTTGTTGCGCAATTAGAATAAACCAATGAACTTGGAGTTCATGAGGTGCCAAACATTATTAAAAAAATATTCATTGTTTACGGATTTTAAAAGCATGGGGTTGTTTGAATACACGGATGCTAAATCTAATTGAGATGACACTCAATACAAGTCATGGTATGATTGCATTCTTGATGATGACCATGTGGACTAGTTGTGCTCAACTAAGAGCATAGTTGCATTATACATTAGAGAATTATAATACTTTACACTTTTGGAAGCTGTGAAAGATGATTGTTGTCAATAGTTGATGTCACACACCTTATGGGATATAGTGTGTTAATATTGAGATATTTGTATGAACAAACAATCATCAAAGATATTCAAGAACTTCATTAATTGAATTCTTGAAATAAGTATTCTCAAAATTCTGAAAGATTAAAGCTAGTTGGAATTGTGAAATCTATGCCTTGTCAGCAAGTACGATAGTCGTATCTTGAGGCATGATTCGTCAACTAGAATAATCATGCATTTGATCTATTTAGTATTTGGATAAGGGATGTTAAGAAAATTTTATTAATGATAAAGATACGTGGTATGAAGTTATATTTAATATAAATTATGTCTTATATTTGCATGTTTAATCCGTGAATAATTTTATTATTCTAAATGAGTCCGTTGTCGATCAACTATATAGGGATACTGTTGAACTAAGAAAAATCTAAGTGATTGGTGATATCTTGGATATTAAAGGATGTGTCCGCCAAACTCACATGATATTCATAAGATGAATATTGGACTTCCCAAACTAACAAGAATATTACTTTATGGATCGTCGTTATTAAGTAAATCTTGTAAGTGATTTTATTTACTAAATCCTTAGACTTGAGATGCAAGTAGGTCTTGAATGTGTGGATAGTTCTTCTAGATCTAGTTTAAGTTATCCTGAAAAAGGTAGCTAATAAGGACTATTTCAGAAGTAATTGTGAAGCATGGTGACTTGACACTTGTAGTCGATAAAGAATTTGTTCCTTCAATACTTGAAGTATGATGCCACTGGGCCCCTCGTAGGATTAATCAGATGTGTGTATGGCCATACCAAAAAACTCATGTAGATATGTCTCATTGATTTTTGATAATCTTGATTAATTATATATAAGAGAAACAGAATCGTTAAATAATGGAATTACTTTGATCCATATCCATTTTTAACATAGTATCTGAAACAAAGGGATTGTAAATACATAAATCATTTATCCATGTCTTTATGAAACCACACTCGGATATTTTTAGGAGCATTGGTGTGTTGCTAGACGCTTACCAATGTTATTATATTATTTGGTACATGTCCAAGTGGGAGTTGTTGGATTATGTCCACGTAAAATAATATATGTCCGGAAAGTTTATTCGAGCCTACGGGGACGCACACATTAATACGTAAAACAATGATATTAATATATTAGTGTAATATATTAACTAATGATTTAATAAACGATCGTTAAATATATATTAAATATTTAACGAAATATAATATTAGTCGTTAAATGTTAATAGAAGGACTAATAAGCAAAATCGGAAAAAGGAAAGTTTTGGTTTCCTTCATTGGGCCGGTCGAACCACCTCCATAAGAAGGTGGGATTGCTTAACTTGCACTCCAAGTTTGAGAGGCTATATAAAGGGATTTAGGGATTCATTATTCAAGATTCACATATGTATTGAGAAAATTATCCCTAAATCTCTTCCTCTTTGTTTGATCGACCGAAAACCTACAAAGGGTTTCGGTTCTTGTGCTTGGTTCGACAGAAAGAAAAAACCACAAGGGTTTTGGTTTGGTTTTGGTTTGACACAAAAGAAACCGCAAGGGGTTTTGGTTCTAGTTGATTGTCAAGAAGAAGGTGATCGTTTGTTAAACATTACTAGTACTAGCATACTTCATTGTTTGCTAAGAATGTATTGTGTGTCGAAGTAGAGAGATCTTGATTTAGATCTTTCGTGGTATTCCTTTTATACACACGCGTATATTCAAGACGGTGTAACGTTTATTGCTAAAAGGTACACATCTCTAATCTTGTTAATTATGAATTCAATACGTGTTTACTTTCCACTGTGTACTCGTGTTTAATGGTTAAAAGTTATAAAAACCCAACAAATAGATGGGCATGCAAAGGCTTTATTTGCTCAATTCTCTCTTTCTCATTCCTACTCCTTGTAAGAGTCAACTTGTGTAACGAGACCTTAGAAGTTCAAATCCCTTTTCTCTTTGCTTCTTGGGTGTAAGCTATTAGAGGTACACTCGTTTGAGTACTTGCCTCCAAGTTCGACCAAGGTGGTCTGTGTGAGAAATTTGATTTTCTCGAAGATTAGTATTTTCGTATTTATTTATTTATTTCTTTTAAGTTGCTTTTATTTATTAGGTTAAGATCCTTTAGGGTTTAGTTTCCTTCTTGCCGTAGATTAATTGTTGTTTTCGCTTTATGTTAATCTAGTTAGGCTATAGAAAACCCATCAGTGGTAATTAGAGTCTTAGCTTAATTCTATTAGCACTTAATTACCTATCAGTAGGTTGTTAACATGTGATAAGTATAAAAAATAGAATATTATGTTATTGTCTTATGATCATTGAATGTTAATATGAATTTACATTTTAGAACTTTATATTTTAAAATTTTAAATTGTTTAAAATAGAACCCAAAACTTTAAAATGTTTAATAGAAACCTTATACATATTATAATTGCTATAATGTATATGTATCATTAAATCTAAATACATCGTTAGTCAATTGATAAATCGGCTCACCCATAGTGAATAAACTATAAGAGAGGTATAAGGCCGATCGTTTTGCTTCCCTAAAGAAGTCGGGTTTTTAATATGCTTTGCGCTGACCCACTTGTCCACTTCTTTGTGCGTTCAATGGAGCTACCGAGAACTTTTGATAGGATGATGTCAAGATTAAAAGTATTAATTTAAAAGTACTAAAATAAAATTCTCGTTTTAGATATAGCAAATGTGAATAGTATGCTAACCCATGAAAACCGCAAATCTCTCATATGGGCTGTTAATGGAGCGCGTGTGGTTTACCGGCACATTAATAAGAGAACATTAGTGAGAAGTAATGTGGGACTCGCGATTCTCGAGCAGGCTCGAGCAGGGGACCACACGGGCTTTTGCATGGTTAAATTCACCAGCTTATTCATGATCCTCTGTAACACCCCCAAAATGCGATACGCAGCGGAATACAACTATTGGGGTGCTACTTCACAATATGTACACACGAGTCCCAGTAAACGTTCAGAGTTACAAAAGAAAACTTTATTTCATTTATGAGAAAATATCAGAGTTATATAGGTCCCAAAAGACAGTAGATAATTCTACTTTTACAAGTCTTAATACGACTTCCATTTCTAAAACATCGTTTTTATTAAACGACACTATTCACCGAGACACCGTCCTTGATATCCGCGTTCCGTCCCATCCAAGCCATCAACAACAACTAACCTGAGATACATGCTTAAAAACGTCAACAAATTGTTGAGTGAATTCATAGAGTTTACAATTAACACATAGAACGCATAATTTGGTTCCACAAAACATCAATAACGTTGCTTTGAGAGTAAGCAAGTTATAACTTTATGATTTCCAACTAAAGAGCCCGTGTACCGAAACTTAACACATTTATCTCGTAAGATAAAATAATGTCCGAGAAGTATGCCACTTCTCCTAATACTAACTACAAAATGTCCGTTTGACAGGGTGGTCACAATTGATTCAAACCCCGGACAGGGTTGTCAAACCCAATAGATCTATTTAATGCATTAGCGTTTACCAACACATGGTAACTAACGATCACACAGCAAAAAGGCATATACTCAGTAGTGAAGGAATCATATTCAAGTATCAAAAACAGTTTGCGTTCAATTTCACAAAACAAGCAATATATCCCCCTCGCGGAGTTAAAAACATTGAAAACACTTAAAAGCGAGGCTATGAACTCACCTCGATCCAAGACGACGATCGATTAATCAAATCCAATACGGAAAATCGGCAACGCGATCACGACCTATAATTATGTCGCTTAATTATAATATACTCAAAGTATAATCAACGATGCGTACATCGTAACGGAAAAATCATATATATACTTATATATTCATACATGTGATGAGAAATCCACTTGCGCGCCTTAGATCTTAAAACCCCCACAACATTAGGTTACGATCGTTCTTTTACTTACACGTTGCAACACATTATTGAAAGCTTTCTATTTTCGAAAACTTTCTATTTTTAGAAAGTTACTATTTTCGGAAAGTTACCATTTTTAGTAAGTCTCGCCTTCTAATTATACTTATAATAATATTCATTTGTCTCGTCGAACTTTCGACATTCAACTTGGTTATTAATTACCCATATCGGGATTATGTCCCGTATGTTTACGAAAAGTTACTATTTTTAGAAATGTATTCATTTATATAAGTTGTTAAGTCTAAATGGTTATACTCGTATTAATAATAGCGTTCGTCATTTTTATAAACATCCGACAAGTTAGCATTAACCCGTTGACTTTCAAAAGTCAACGTTAGACTTTATTTGACTTTGACTTTATATATATAAGTAATTAAATCTGACCCGCTCCAAATGACCCGTTATATCACATTTTCATAACTCGGACTCTAAAGAGATTTTATGCGAAACGACATTTCAGACAACTTTTTAGTTTTAGCCGAGACCCGAAACTTGACAGAAACTGACCAAAATGCCCCTGCAAGTTTCTGCAGGAACTAAGACATTTTTAATAAAAACGCAGACTTTGACCTTGAGTTTTGACCTGTTATTTCTCGATTTTAAAACTAGCAAGCCTCGCAGCAAAATAAAACGTCAATCTGAGCAACTTTCGTGTTTTGCCAGAAGGCCGAAACGGACTCGAAAGTGCTCAAAACGAGCGTTTAAATTTCTGACAACAATTAATATATTTACAATAGCTGTCAAAAAGTATATAAATTTCCAAACTTCAATCGGCCATAACTTCTTCGTTATTTGGAATTACGGGATGTTCAAATTACCGAAACGTTCATAAAAATAAGCTTTACTATATTTCTTAAACAAAACTCAGATTTTACAAAATCTCGAACCTCATTTTCCGTGTCAAACTTTCTGCTCAGAATGTACACTCTACAAAATGCGCCAAAAACTATTTTTGACCCAAAAATTCATTCACGACACATCTAAAATGGCCTATAATCAATATTTAACTCGTTCAATCAATTAATAACAAAATCTAACGAGACGGCGCAAGAATTTCATGGATTTCATCACATGAAACAATTAAAAATCGATTCAACAAACGAAACAAATGTAAAAGAGAATGCTCACAATACTATTGTAGCAAGATCGGACTCGATAGAAACACGCTTGTCCCTTGTTTGTCTTAGCCGCGGTTCGAACCAAACCCAATCACCAAAACCTTAACTTTTTAACAAAAACCCACTTCAAAATATCACTAATCTAGCTCTTGTACAACACCATTTTCAATCGAAACACTTGAACTAAACCCGAAAATAAATTTCTTCAAAACCCATTGCATGTAGGATTTTATTAGTGGGATATGTAGGCCTTGATGAGAGGATCAATAGTATGTAATCGGATTGTCTTGCATGTCGGAAAATTGGCCGGAATATTGTGGTGTTGTGGTGGTCGGTCGAAGTAACAAAGGAGGAGGAAGGAAGAAGTGTTTTTTGTAAAGAGTTATAAGTGTGTGTATGTGTGTCTTTATATAGAAATGAAGTTTGACCATTTGACACTTTTAGTCCTTCCATCCTTTTAGTCCTTCTATTTTTAGTACAAGTTATTTATTTCGTTAAGTAAACGACCAAAGGCTCAGGATTATACTTCCGTGACTAAATTTATTTCCGTCACACTTTTCTTGTTTTAAAACTTTTAATAAAATATCAACTCACGTCAAAATAAAGTTTTGACTCGGTTTCGGCTAACTCAGGACGAGGACGATAAAAATACAAATTGTCATCATAAAAATAATAACGAAGCACGCCGTAGACTTTTACGATTGATTAAAACGTTTAACGAACGCGCGGTCACACGTTGACTCGCAAAACGTCAAAAATAAAAATTTCAAATTTCTGTTCGTAATAAAATACGAAAATAATTATTTACGACAAATAAAATTCTAAATGTCGGCGTTCGCTTACGGAAACTCGTAAAATAATAATTATGACGTCGGAATCGCGATCGTCATACACGTCGTGAAACTCGGGTTGTTACATCCTATGCATCCCAGTCATGAATAGTAGATGAGCATATCCGAGATTAACATGACATTGATCAAAATCAATGAATCTCAAAAGAACTAGGAATTTCATAGAGAATGAAATTGACAAATACATTGTCTACCTAAAATAAATTCGTGATGTGATTACGGCAACCCTCTTCATAAATGAATCTAAAATATGGATCCTAGCTTTAATTTAAAATTAGGTAATCAATTAAGGTATATTCTAACTAAAACTGTTTTATCTTATAGATGTCTACTGAAAATGATGTCAATCCTCCCGCTCCCAATTCCGCACATAACTCAAACTTCTCATTACTCTCAGTTCTTGGGAATGAAAAACTCACCGGTCCTAACTATATGGATTGAATGTGAAACCTTAGGTTCACCCTAAGGTACAAGAACACAGAGTATGTTCTCGATGAGCAAATTCCCACAATCGATGATGATTCAACCCAAGAAGAGATTGAAGCTCACCGAAAGCACTATGATGATGCAAACAAAGTGTCATGCATCATGGCATTTTCCATGAGCCCTGAACCGCAAAAGACTTTTGAGAACACTCGGGCTTATTAAATAAACCAACAACTCAAAGACATGTTTCAGGCAAAGGCAAGCAAGGAACACTTTGATGTTGTTAAATCCATCATGGCTTGCAAACCGAAACTTGGAACCTCTATTTGTGTTTTCGTCTTAGAGATGAAAGGGTACTTTGACAGATTGGAATCTCTAAACATAGTGTTCGATGCTGAGCTTTCTATCAACATAATCCTATCTGGTCTGCTAGCTGATTACAATCAGTTTGTGCTCTCGTATCAAATGAACAGGAAAGAGACCTTAATAATGGAACTACATAGCTTGTTGCAAACCGCTGAGCAAAAGATCAAGAAAATTGATGTGCCCTTTACCTTAGTAGCTCTTGTTGATGCGGTCGTCGTAGGACTTCTACACGAAGTTTTACAACTCCTTAGGTAGAGCACCTAATCGTTGTAGTAGTAGTATAGGCAAGACTCGGGGGGTTGTTATCGTTCACTCGAGGCATAGGTCGGGAAGGCTTAATCACGGTCTAACATAATTCTAAAGGTTGAAAAAAGATTATTTTTGTGTTTTTATATTTTATAAAAGCAGTAAATCATATGTTTGAGAGGTGGTTTGGTTTTAGCTATTTAACTAAATATAAATCTAAACTATTGCTGATAACAATAAGATAAAAGACTGTGTTTATTTAATCATGTATTACTCCCTAGATTTCTTCTCCTAGTGTTGTTGCTTTGTCACCCTTGTGATGATCTGTGTAACTATTTTCTAAGTCATGAACGAATTACACGAACCTGCTGTCTACTTAGTATTCCGCTAGAGCAATGCACAAGTAAGGTAGTACGAAGACTATTACAAGGCCCCTAGGAGTACACTAAGTGCATGTGAAATATATTAAGAGTGGATCAACCATATTAGGGGGCAAGGTAGTATGAAGACTGTTACCCGATGGTATCCTTTCTACACAATCATGTTTTCCTAGACATATCAACAGCGATGCAGACAAAAGCTGGGTTTCTAAGACCTAACATGCACATCCATAACAAGAAGCAACACCACTAAAATCTACATTCTAGGTTTCATACAATCATAAATAAACATAATAGGAGTCTTAGTCTACCATGTTAATAAAGCAAGAACATAGATAAATCAAACAACACATAGACATATTGAATGATTAAATAAACCTTACTTGATTAAAACATGAGTTGGAGGAAGTACAATAGGGTTTTTAGGCCCTAAAATCGTCCCTAACAGCTGCTAAACGAACTAGGGTTCGTACCCTCTTTTTATTCTAAAGTTACACACTCAAAACCCTAAATTCGGGTTTGTATATATAAGAATATCGACGCGACGACGTCGCGTTTTAATCGTGACGCCGTCATGAAAGAGAATATTCTAGATAATGGGCTGGGTCGTGTACTCTGACGCCGTCGTGAGATCCAGTGACGCCGTCTTGGTCTTCGTTGTGACGGCGTCACGTTGTATTGGTGACGCCGTCTCTAGCTGCTGAGAACATTATCTTGAGTGATGTTGGTGTAGGTTTGTGTAGGTTTCGTATTTGTTTCGTTCTCTCCAAAAATGACCACATCACGTTAAATCTTCTAAATGTCTTCCAAAATGCAAAATACCTGAAAAGAATGATTAAGTACCTATCATTTGGGCAAAACACCGATTTTAAGGGTTAAAAACTACACCGAAAAAGTATAAAAATGATACTCAGTATCAAATACCCCTACAATTGGGATTTGCTTGTCCTCAAGTAAACAAGCTTTTCTACCTAGACAATAATAATATGATGGGTCATTTTACCTACTCTTTAAAAATATTTTACAACACAACCTTCTAGACCTCATAATTAACAGCACGCGAAAGTATATACAAGCACCATCACATAATGAGTTTTGGATTCTCTCTTTCACTTCGGTAGTATAATAATTATAACATATGCGGCAAAATGGAAATCACCAACTCATTACCTGCATAGCAATATAAAATTACCATAGCTAGAAAAAGGATCAAACCTCCACCGCTAGGTGCAAGGATTAGTCATTACTATCTAAGAGGTCTTTTAAAGGGTTGTGGTTAGTTAGAGATAACAAAGTAAAAAACAAAAACAGATGGATACATTTGGGTGGCTTTGGGTGAATTTGGAGTGGAAGGGTTAGCTAATTATTTATCACGATACCTTTGTTATTGTTGCTAACGAGACTCGCACAGAAGAGATAACAAAGTCTACACAACTCCATCATCAATCTCTTCTTTTTCTTTTCTCCTTTTTAATAACATATACATCACATGGTTTCTAATTACGAACCCCTAACACGTTGACTTTTACATGCACGATATTTACAATCTAACTAATACCCCCTATTGATGTGGATCAAAATACAAGGAATCATTTGACAACTATGGGGGTATTAACTTAACTTTTCTCCCCATTCTTCAAATGAAATAAATACTACCATGAATCCCAATCATCCCAAAACTAGTATTTACAAGGATAAGGACTTAGCATAACGTTAACTCACATAAATTAACTTGGGTTATCACACTAATGTACTAAAATGATACATAACAGGTAGGCTAAGTTTTGTTGGTGTAACGAATGGTGTTAAAAAAAAGGGTGACCAATGCCTTCATTAATAATCGGAATCCACACAAAAATTATGAGAACGTGAAAAAGGATAGTCCTCAGAGATCTGTACAAGGTATTCGCCCTACAAAATGAGTGCATGGCAAAAGGGTGAAGGATAGTTAAATATCGATGTGACCATCATAACAATTATAGGTTAAAACATGGATTAAAAATCTAATGCCTCTTATCAACAAATCCTAATACTTACTAATGCCTCTCGGATGCATCACAATAACAATTCTAAGAATTTAAGTATGCTACCGGTAACACCTCATAACCCTAAAGTAACCGATAACCAATTTCCATACAAGGCACAAAACCGTTGTCTAGTACGCATACACATCCGTAACGACAGAATAGACACACATGATTGCTTACTCCTTAACTCGAACAAGCTAAAGGTTAATATCTAAGGGCGCACCTCACATGTAGGGAGAATTTTAAGGTTTTTGTGCTAGTAATATAAATTCCTATCCATGAGACGCTATTAATACTTGGTTTTCGTCGGTATGTGTCATAAATTTTTTTAAATTTGGGTAAAAATCACCTCTTATGCTATGTTTCGATATATTACCCATCATTTTAAGGACAAAGCAAATGGCAAATGAAAGAATAGTTTCTAAGGTTTATTTCCCCCCTACACTTAAGTTGAACATTGTCCTTAATGTTCTCTAGAAGTACCCATAAGAATGAATAAAGGGAAAAGAAAACAAGGAAAGAAACTAGTACTCCCCTGGTTTGCTCAATAATAAAGTAGAAACATGTGATAACTGGTTAAATCGTCCTCCAAGAATCATCCAATAAAACTTCCTAAGAACTTTCAAGCTTCTTCTCATCAAATATAACTTGTAATCAAAGACAAAGATAACTACACCAAGCATAAAATGTACGATAGACATATATACAATGTGTATTTAGTGTTCAACTCGATAGATAGGATGAGAGAATTGTTAAACTCATTAGGTTTTGCAGGTTTACAACAAAAGAATACATATTTTAAATGTTGTGCAAGTTTTATTTTCAAAAATAATTAAAAACTTTGAGTTTTCTGGACCTGGGCGTATGACGCCGTCAGGGTTGTTGTGACCCCGTCACAAGTGTCGTGGTGACGGCGTCGCGTGTAAATCGTGACGCCGTCTCTACGTTATGTGAAAATGAAATTTTTGTTTTTGATGAAAAATTTCCTGCACTTGATTCCATAAGTTAATTCCTGTACAAATGGCTGCATAAAACCTGAGATTTAACAATTCAATCATATGACGCAAGTTAATCTAAACAATTAATTTAACATGTTTGAACTTGGCTCAAAAGCCGGATAAATCCCCCTACACTTATTATTTGCAAAATACCTTACCTTTGATTGAAATTAAGACGAGGTTAAAGACAAACAAAGCATGATTACAAGATAGTTCAAACATAATAAAACAAACAGTAAAGAATTAAAACACACATGACACTCCTAATTGCGGGAAAAGTAAATTGGGTTGCCTCCCAAGAAGCGCTTGTTTTTGTTTGAGTCACGAGCCTGACTCTACCCTTATTTAACAGATAAAGGAGAAGGCCTCCTACACTTGAGTTCAAGTGCGGGTGATAGTAACGGTACATAACATCGTGATGAGAAGGAGCCATACGTTGAGAAATTTGTTGTTGAAGAATAGGCTCTAAACGGTGTGCTTCTAGAATTCTACCTTTCTCTACTTCATTTGGCCTATCAAATAAGCTAAGGTCTTCTCCTAGAGGAGAAACTTCCTTAAATTCTAGTCCCCAATCATCATCAAACATCTCCCAATTTGAAATATCAACACCTAGGGATACACTTTTTCCTAATAAACCCGGTTTAAATCCATAATGTCTCTTAGGGTCATTTATACCTAGGTTATAATAACTATACATACCCTTAGGATGAGAATTTGCCATGTGAGGTGAAGGCGGTGTTTGAGTTATTAAATAATCTACTACCTTCATCCTAGAACTATCCGAACTATGTGGTTTGATGGGTAGTTCGGAACCTATTACGTCTCCTAGACTTACATCTAAGGATGGACTATTGAGTAAAGGTTGAGGCTCCGGTCCATCAAAACTGGGAATTTCCCTAGAACTAAGAGGAGTGGTGTGATTACAATTCAAGCCTACTTCCTCTAGTTTTGTTTCGTTCAAAGGTTCTACCTCTATCGGGGTCCTTAAAGTCCTTTCTACTTCTTTCAGGTAAGTCACAGGGGGTGTGTATTCCTCAAATGACAGTAGGGTTTATGAGGTACTCTCAGGGCTTGTAACTCCTACCTAATTACCCATCGTACCTAGGCTATCTACATGCTCATCATAATCTAACCATGCCATGCACCTAGGTACTTGTACCTTAACCATATCATCCCCAACTATTTGAGCATTTAGATTTACTATTGTTTCATCAGAAATAACGCTTGTTGGGTTGCTACTTTTTTTTATCATATTGGGAACAATCCTCTATGGCATACCATGCTCCTATATCATTAAACTTCCTAAGATCCCCTTCTGCTGTCAAATTGATGATATTCCAGGATAATGAGTCAAGATGTTTAAGAAAAATTTCAATTAGGGTCCATATACTAAGGCCACGATTCAGGACTTTTTAGATTATGTCTTTGAAACGAGTCCACGAATCGTAGAGAGATTCATCTTGATGTTGTTGGAACACCAAGAGTTGATTACGAAAGAATACATAAAACCTACCTACGCTAGAATAACCATACCTATTCATTATAATTTACAAATTTACAAATGTTATAAACAAAGGGCACAAAGAAAAAGATAGACTACAAGAAAGCTAATATGCAGAATTTAATTTCTCATTTAAAAGGATTCAAGCGAGTAGAACTAAGCTAAACTATGATCAGAACCTAACTATTCCTCAGCCGGCGGCGCCAAAAACTTGATGCGATCATCGTAAGACTTCTACACGAAGTTTTACAACTCCCTAGGCAGAGCACCTAATCGTTGTAGTAGTAGTATAAGCAAGACTCGGGGGGTTGTTATCGTTCACTCGGGGAATAGGTTGGGAAGGCTTGATCACGGTCTAACAGAATTCTAAAGGTTGAAAGAAGATTATTTTTGTGTTTTTATATTTTATGAAAGCAGTAAATCATATGTTTGAGAGGTGGTTGGGTTTTAGCTATTTTACTAAATATAAATCTAAACTATTGGTGATAACAATAAGATAAAAGACTGTATTTACTTAATCATGTATTACTCCATAGATTGCTTCTCCTAGTGTTGTTGCTTTGTCACCCTTGTGATGATCTGTGTAACTATTTCCTATGTCATGAATGAATTATACGTACCCGCCGTCTACTTAGTATTCTGCTAGAGCAACGCACAAGTAAGGTAGTATGGAGACTATTACAAGGTCCCTAGGAGTACACTAAGTGCATGTGAGATATATTAAGAGTGTATCAACCATATTAGGGGGCAAGGTAGTATGAAGACTATTACCTGATGGTATCCTTTCTACACAATCATGTTTTCCTAGACATATCAACAACAATGTAGACAAAAGCTGGTTTTCTAAGACCTAACATGCACATCCATAACAAGAAGCAACACCACTAAGATCTACATCTAGTTTTCATACAATCATAAATAACATAAGTAGGAGCTTAGCCCTAGCATGGTAAAAAGCAAAGAACAAAGAATTAATCAAACATACACATAACATATGAAGATTAAATAAACCGTTACTTTATAAAACATGATGGGAGAAGTAAATAGGTTTTAGCCCTAAAATCATCCCAACAGCTGCAGAAACAACTAAGTTTCCTACCCATCATTTTATTCAAAAGTTCCACAAAGCTCAAAACCCCTAATTTTCGGTTTGTCTATATAGGAAAATCGCTGTAACGGCGTCGCGTTTTAATCGTGACGCCGTCATGAAAGAGAATATTCTAGATAATCTGGGTCGTGTACTCTAACGCCGTCGTGAGATCTAGTGGCCGTCTTGGTCTTCGTTGTGACGGCGTCACGTTATATTGGTGACGCCGTCTCCAGTGACTGTAGAGAAATTCTTGAGCAATGTTGGTGTATGTCCGTAGTTTTGTCCGTTTCTTCTCCAAATGAGCCCAAGTCACGTGTAATTCTTCCAAATGTCTTCCAAATGCAAAATACCTAAAAAGGAACAATTAAGTACCTATTTTAGGCATAAACACACGATTTAAGGGGTTAAACGACCCCGAGAAAGTGTATAAAATGACACCTCATCACCTGTGTTGACTGTTGGTCACAATGCAAAGAAAAGAAAGATTTCTCATTCCAACTGGAAAGGAAAGGCCGCAAAAGGAAAGTCCGATTGTGGGTCTAAGAGAAAGGCTGAATATGAGATTGCACCTACAAGCGATCCAAAGGAAGCAGTGTGCTTCTACTGCAACACAAAGGGGGCATTGGAAGCATAGTTGCCCAAAATATCTAAAGGACCTCAAAGAAGGAAAGGTCAAAAAGGGTAGTCACTCATGTATGTTTATGATCGAACTCCATAATATTACAACTTCGGATTCGTGGGTCCTGGATACAGGGTGTGGTACTCACATTTTCAATATTTTACAGGGTCTAAAGGAAAGTAGGAGGTTGATGTGTCTCATGACTACTAGTTTTAAATTTATAACACGATTTACCGAATAAGCTAAGAACATACGGGCAAGTATGACCCTTTCGTATGTAGCTAGTTTGGTGTTGGAAACTAGGTAGAACGGGTTTTATAAAATAAATAAAAAATTAGTTTTTGATCAGAAATGCCCGGCCGGTCGGCAGAGCAATCAAGCCGGGCGGCTGAATGAATCTTATGGGTCAACGAGTACGCAGCCGGGTGGCTGAGGGATCTAGCCTGGCAACTGGCTCGAATTCGTGGCTAGCCGGGCGGCTGAGTGGTCTAGTCGGGCGGCTCCTTCACATATCGATCACCACATATAAATATATCACATCTTAGCACATTGGCTAATCGATATCTCAAATACTTCATCTTCATAAATATATATAGCACATTGGCTATAATTGTCATCACTTTTTTTTTACTTTTTTTCGTACATCACAACTCCCCCACACTTCGCATAAACATACACCATAAAAATACAAATAATAAGTATGCATCATTGGCCTTTGTCGGAATGGAACACACAAACACCGAAGTGTGGCATAACTATCAATCATAAAAAACAATGCAACATACCAAGCAACTAACAACCCACCGTTTAGACTTTGACAAGGGGTTAGGCTAAGGTTTAAAGTTAAATATTTTTCTTCTTTTTTATAGTGGATGTAACAAAACAAATAGTACGGCTCAAAGGGTGTAACTATGGGTATCTAGCACTAAAAGCGAGTGCTAACAAATGGGTTCGTATGAGTGGTTAACTAACCGACGTGGCTAGCTAAATATCATTAGATGTAACAGAACGCCATTTGGTTTTATTCCTAAGTTGCCTCATCATCACGCATATACACTTATATCACACGAATGTGATCTCACTGCGGCCTGGTAATGATTTACATGTATAAGTTCTAGAATAAATAAAATCACCGGCACACTCATAGCAAAAGATTGAACATAGAAGATGTATGCTATATATGAAATAGGCTCAAATCCTCACAATTTAGTGGAAAAGGGCTATAATATTTGCTAGCAAATGTTATCGATCCTAGAATGGATTTGCAATATTAACCAGGACACATCTCGAATTTTTCTAATTTTATCGTGATTTCACCAGTAGATTGATCTAGTTATTCTAATATATTATCCTAAAAGCGTGAAAACAACTAGATCACAAGGGCAAGCAAGTATACAAAAATTTTTAAAATTAGCTCAAATAATATGAAAATTTAAAAATCGGTCTCATTTTCCCTAGTTACCTCCCTCACACTTAAGTTTTGCATTATCGTCAATGTGAAAAATAAACTTCAAAGTATGAAAATAAAGAAATAAGAGTAAGAGAAAACCAGACATCCGGGCATGAGAAATCACGATCGATCTCAATATGATAAGTGCTACACAAAAGCTGACATAAGCGTGTGAGATCAATTGATTTTTTCCTTCAAGCATATTCCTTCACCATTACCTGCTGCAATTTATTCAAACAAAACAAAACAAAACAAACAAAATACAAGCAATAATATATTACGAGCATGTAACACCCCTACACTTACGATTTGACAAGTTGAAAAACAATTTTCTTTGAGGGTGTACATGTTTATTCAAAACAGAAATTAAAACAAATAAACAATTAAAAGAGACTCGGGTTGCCTCCCGAGAAGCGTTTAATTTATTTATGAGTCATTAGCTAGACTCTTCCCCAAGATTTAGGATTCTTTGATTATACGGTTCATATGAAGAATTTCAGTTGGGTGCCATATATAGTGATAAACGTCTTTGTTGTGAGGAACCGCTTTTTCATTAAGCTTCCACTATTTGTTAGGTTCCTTTGGCAATCCCCTGTCGTTCTTCTTCTTCTTTTTCTTTGTTAAGGCTCCATTTCCAACGCCACTAATAAATTTTAACTCCTTGTCACCAACATGATTTGATAATACAACGTCTGCAAACGTCTTCGCATTCGTGTATGGGATATGCACAGTGCAATCCTTAAGAAAAGGTGGTAAGGTTGGCGAGTTAGACGTGATTGGATTCGGGTTTGGCATGGTTGGAAAAGGTTGTGTCTCATCCTCCTCGATAAATTTGACATCACCCTTATCATTCTCATTTTGGATTGAGGGTGGTTTGTAGACAAATTCATGTTTTGGTTTGGTAGTTTTGGTACGAGGAAGGGATTTAGTACGTTGGGTTTTCTCAAGATACTCGACCTGCCTCTCTAAGTTCTCGATAATTGCTTAGCGGTTTCTTAATCCTTGATTGATTCAATTCTCCAATTCAACCACCTTGTTTCTCATTCGTTCATTCGCTTCCTTCCGCCTAGCCATCCATTATCTCATCATCTCCTTCGTTGAGGTTTTAGGTGTCTTGAAATATCGTGATGGATGTGTCATTCTGTTTCGTGGTTGGGATTGAGGATAATGACAGTTTGGGTTAGGATTTTGGTTTGGACAGGAGTATGAATTTCTGGAATTTCGGTCGTGATATCCTCTGTGATATCCTTGGACGTAATTCGCTTCCATGGGATCACACATCGACGTGTCATCACTCATGTAGATCTGTGAAGCGTGGTTGTCTCTACGACTATCTCGCATTTCTTTGAGCTCTTTCCTTAGTTTCAGGAATTGGGAATTAATTTTTGTAGCGAGAGCTTTGAATTTCTCCATCAAAATGGCGTGATTGGAATAGATGTTGCTTCCACCAGCGGAAACAACGTTTTTTAGTTTGGGGTTTATGTGAGAATCAACCGAGCAATCGATTTTCAAAAGGACTTTGTCGTCGAGGATTTTAAAAGCTTCGTTCGGAGTATTGTAGAGGAATATTCCTCCGGCGTCGAGAATTCCTTGTGTTGGATCATCTAAACCATGATAGAATATTTGAATTATCGTGCCTTTGGTTAGATTATGTCCGAAACAAGTGTGAAGCATTTCTTTCATTCGGAGTCAAGCGTCAACAAGAGTTTCCTGAGCGAGTTGGTGAAAGTTTTGAATGTCATTTAGGAGACATTTAAACTTAGCAGGAGAAAAGTATCGGCTTATAAAAGCTTCTCTCATTTCATTCCACAAAGTAATAGTTCCTTCATCTAATTCATTCAACCAAGTCTTAGCTTCTCCGGATAACGAGAAAGGAAAAGTCCTCAACATAACCGCTTCCTCATGATTTTCACCATATTGAAATAGGATACTAATCTCCAGAAAATCGGCAACGTGTCGATGAGGGTCGGACCGGATTCGCCCATCAAACTGATTATCCCGAATCATTTGCATATGGGTACCCTTGATATGGAAATTATTAGGAAGGGGGAGTTGAATAATAGCGAAACTAGGTGTTGGAGCAACGGTCCTAGTGTTTGACCACATGGGTTGGTCATCAGGATCAATGACGGTCAAGGGTGGGGAATCGGGTGGTGTTTCGAATTTCTCCATCAATATTTTGATTTTGGATTTTACAGCGAAAACTTCCTCGATGAACGGTTGTTTGTCATTAGGTTCGAGTGATTCGATTTTGAGGGGTATGTTCGGTTTCTTTTCGGGTTTAGTCCTCTTCTTGAACTTACGTTTAAGTTCGCGGAATGGACTAGCGAGATGTTTACCCCAAGAACGCTGGTTTATACAAACCCGGAGCGATTTACAAAACGTCATAGGAAATAAAATAAAAAGATAAACTAAATGAAAATATTTTTGTATTTTTTTTATATGAAGAAAAATAAACTTGACTACTATAAGAAAAATAAATGTTACTACTATATATTTTTAGACTTTTTTTTGTCAAGTTTTAATCAAACGAGTAAACAAAGACGACTTAATTAAAATACTTTTTTAATCGACTAACTAACTAATTCTTTTTTTTGTTTAGACAATTTTATGAAAATTATTTTCTAACAAAATAAGAAACAATTAAAAAGAAAAACTCGAACGACACCACAAAGAATATTGTACCAAATCTATCAAACCAGGCGGTTTGAATGACTTCGGGTTCTAACCACGGGGTTTGGGATAAAACCGGGCGAATAAAAATACGAAATTGGCACAAAGGTTTGAAACGGGCCTGTTGGGGGGTGTTTGTTTTGGGATTTAGGCAATTGGACAATAAACGGGTAATTGGTTCTTTCCTCGAAGAACGGTTGTTCATACAAGTCAAAAACATAATTAGGAGTGGTTTTGGGTAAGGCTCGAATGAAGTAACAAGGTAGATAGATCTTTTAAAAGAATTTTTTTCGGAATTTGACCAGAACATTCCAGCCGGCGGCAGAGCAATCCAGCCGGGCGGCTGGATGAATCTTGTGGGTCAACGAGAAAGCAGTCAGTCGGCTAAATGGCCATCCGGGCAGCTCCTTTCTGCTGTAATTTATTTTTCGATTGCACACGAGGTAAAACAAGCACGAACAAAAACTAATCAAAAATAAAAACACGCAAGAAAACACGATTATCACATAACACAAAACAAAACAAGACGGTTTGGTGGGTTGGTTTTTGGCAAGCAATAACAAGTACGATTTTAAGAATGGCGAGCACAATGATTCTAAACAAACAAAAACACAAACAAATCCCCGACAGCAGTGCCAAAAACTTGATGGTGACAATGCCGAATAACAAGAATGAAACACGCAATTCAATAAGAACTCAATTCAAGCAAAGAATCAAATAAACATGCAAGAGAAACAAATAAACAAACAAATATTATAAACAAAAAAATACGTACAAATCCCCAGCAACAGCGCCAAAAACTTGAAGTGTCTCATGACTACTAGTTTTAAATTTATAACATGAATTACCGGATACAGCTAAGAACACACGGGCAAGTATAACCCTTTCGAGTGTGGTTAGTTTGTTGTGGTAAGCCGGGGTCGTTCACTAGGATTTGGGTGTTTTTGGTTGTGATGAATCTA
>BQNB010074654.1:3833-31717 GCA_026074375.1 Tanacetum coccineum | reverse complement strand
CAGACTCATCGGTCTCAAACGGCTCTGTCTCCTCAGAAGAGGGGACATGGTCAACAATAGGTGCAACAACAGAGTCGGCCGGAGCCAAATGCTCCTCCTCCTCCTCAGCCTCCTCCTTAGCGTCCTCCTTAGAAGCCTCCTCCTCTTCCTCGTCATCATCAGAGGAGTCATCATCATTGCCGTCACTTCCATTAGCTGGATAGTCCACTGGACCATCCTCAGAGTCCTCCTCGGGATCCTCCTCGAGGTCCGATTCAGCAACGTAGCCTGGAGATAAGGCTAGAGGTGAATCAGCAACTACATAAGGTTGATCCTCCATGGGAACCTCTTCATCAGATAGGGCCAAGTACTCGGGGTACTCTGGTCCTGGTACATAATGTTGGTTCCATGATCATTCCTACAAACCTTAACAATGAAGTGTAGAATCAAGATGCAGAAAATTAAAACTTTATTGATGATTGAAAGAAAAAAACTTTTGGTGGCTAGAAACCCTAACAATATTATAATGACTAGCTAACCTAATTTTGACTAAACTAGGTGTATTTATACTAAAAAGGATTAGCCTAGGAGGCCTTTGTGGGCTTTTTCAATAAATGCCCAATTACATAATATTACACGCTGAAACGAGCTAGACTTTTGTCTTGTATCTTCGAGTGACCGAAGCTTCTTTGTTCGGGTCCATTTATGTGATCCTAACAATAACCTTTTTTGAATCCCTTTATATTCTTAAACACATATATAGCAGTTTAGGGGTGTTTGGATTAAAAAATTGGACCCATATGCATTGTGAAAACCAAATAACTGATTTTGATCTTGCTAAGGATATTAGGATAGGTAGCAACCCATTCCTCAGGCCATACCCACACACCATTTTGCTGTCAACATTAGTCAGAGCTTTAATTGAAAAGACTTCCTTAAGTATGCATAGCTCAGACTTTGTTGTTAACTTGCAGAAAACATTGTTGTGAATTTAGATAGTAGCTCAGACAACAACAACTCAGACTCATATAGCACTTCTCAAATTAGCACTTCCGAGGAGATAGATTATGACTCTCCAGAACCACCTAAGAGTTTGCTCAAATGGTACCACTATTTGTCAGATGAGTACAAGGACAATGGCAGGTTTTGGGGTTCAAAATCAGGATGTAATGATGAAAGTGATGTTAAAACTTAATTGGAAATACATTAAAAAGGCTAAGATGTTTGTTGGCTAAAGCCAGCATCTGACGCATTTCAAGGCTAAAGAGAAGCTACGCGGGGTCTAAGGCTAAGCTAAGCATCAACTAAAAACACTACATTGTCAAAAGCCATGTACGAATAAACAAATGGAGTAATTGGCTTGAAAATGCTAAACCAGGGATCTATATATTAAAGGCAAGACCTTTGGAGTAAAGATACAATGACTTTTGCTGAAGAGAAGATAGGGAAGAGGAAGCTTAGAAGTGGATAGTGATGTTAATCTACTTTATGATGTTATGTTTTTTGGTCCTTATGTAATGGTAGTAGATGTTAATCTACTATAAAACAATATGCCTGTAACTGAATTTATTATGTTAGAATGGTTTGTATTTGGTTAATGAAGTAATGATGTTATCTTCTATATTGTGTTATCTGCTTATTTTGATTGACAAATGTGTGTTTTGGTTAGGATATTATCTGCTTAATTATACTTAATTTTCTTTTGCAGAAATAATTGACATTAGCTCAGACAGCTCAGATGACAGGAGATGGGCAGCAAAAAAAGCAAGTGCTCTAGTATTTTATGGGCCATCAACACAAGGATTGCTAGATGCTTATGGATATAACACAATTGAGGAATATCTATCATGGAACTACTTTCCAAGCACAGACAATGAAAGCACAGACATGGAAACCACAGACAAGAGAAACACAGACAAGGATTGCATTGTTGACTCTAACTCTGCAATGTCTAAAGGTAAATATGTACCAGTTTGCAAGAAAAACAAACCAAATGTGTATAGCCATGTACAAGTCACAGGATCTGTGCTGGGACTACCAAATGTTACTACATGGGATGAAATTGAAAAGAAAATGGGAGCCAGGAAGTCAAAAACTTGTGCAGATAAGGCAAAGGGGAAAAGAAAGGTGTCATGTGGAAGCTGATCATGTTATAACATGTTTTAGATGTTAGCTTTTGTTTGTGTTTTGTTTAGCAATCAAACTTTATGGTGACTTATGTAATGGTGAAAATCATGTACTTTTTAAAACCTTATGAAATTTGATGTATTGGTCTGTTTGGTTTGTGATGTTATTGTCTGGTTTGTGTGTTATTGCAGCTTGCACATTGCATAAGCAGAGGGAGAAAAAGCCACGGTTTAATAAGCAGTTTCTATAAGCACTCTTTAAGCTACTAGCAAAAAACAATGAAGCTTAAACTTCTATATTAAACAGGAATGCATAACATTAACGAATGGCAAGATGGTAAACCGCTTGACTTCCGTAAGGGAGGTCGCCGGTTCGATTCTTGCTGGAGTGTAACATCCTTTTTTATTTTCTTGTTATGAATATATTGGTTTTTTTTTGGGTATTTAGTCACATACAACTAAGCATAAAGAGACCAAAAGTGTTAATAAGTGTGACCATATAGTGCTTAAAGTGAAGAAATGTCTATTTTGTGTGACTATTGATCATCAAATGGCCACATGAATTTGATGTTTGTGTGACCTTTTGTAATATTTAGCCACACAAAGCATGTTTGTTTTGGGTATTTAGTCACATACAACTAAGCATAAAGTGACCAAAAGTGTTAATAGGTGTGACCATATTAAAGTGAAAAAATATGTATTTTGTGTGACTAATGTTTATCCAATGGCCACATGATTTTTATATTTGTGTGGCCATTTGTAATATTTTGTCACACAAAGCATGTTTTTTTTGGGTGTTTAGTCACATACAATTAAGCATAAAGTGGCAAAAGTGTTAATAAGTGTGACCATATGGTGTTTAATTGAAGAAATGTGTATTTTGTCTGACTATTGATCATCCAATGGCCACATGAATTTGAAATTTTATGTTTGTGTGACAAAACGTTTAGTGTGACCATATATGGCATTTGGTCACAGTGTTAGAAGTAAATGTGACTAAACACATTAGCTTTTGGCAAGCTAACAGAAAATAAACTTTAGACACACATATTAAGTTACGTGACCATATGTAATGGATTTGGCACATTTAATAATGTGTGACAAAAGTTTATTGTGATCCATATATGCCATTAGTCACATTGTTCAAAGAAATGTGTGAGACAAATATTGTCATATTTATATGTTTATCGTGATATGCTTCAAGCTTATTGTATTGGTCTCACGTGCCAAATTCATATTGTGACCAAACAATATTAACCAGTTACTTTTAGCCACTATGATGTTAGAATGAGTGGCAATAAGTTCTAATAGTCAACGATAAAATGTCCACTAGTGTGACTAATTAGTAAAATGGTGTTCTTTTTTGGTACCTTTGGTATCATAATATGTGAATGTAGTGGTACGTGCCATTTTCCCCACTGTGTGACCAAAAACAGTTTTTTGTAGTAGAGGATTAGAGTATCAAATTAGACAATCAAGTAGGGTAATTGGTGAAAGGGTAAGAGTGATGTCCATTGATGCATTTTCTTGAGTTGGAGGTGGTGGAGAAACTCTTGGAGGAGGAGATGTTGGTGGGTTCAAGTAACCATTAGTTGAAAGTGATGTTGATGAGGTTGGTGATTTGGGTATGTAGTCAATTGAGGATGAAGAAGTATCTTTAGTTGATGGTGTTTTGGAGGGTGCATTAGGAGCACTAAGTGATGAGAGTTGAAGTTTGGGTGATAGAGTTTTTGTGACATCTTGGGTTAAATCCACAAATAATTGTTTTGGTGGTATGATGTTGATTTTTGGTCTCTTGGAGGCTTTGGAAATGGAAGCTCTAGTGGATGCCATGTATGTCGATAATGGTTGATGAATGATGTATTGGAGATGATCGTTTGGAGGAGATTTATGGGAAGGAAATGGTTTAAAAATGGAATGATTTTGAACTAGTTTAAGTTATTCCAAATTATGTTCGAGCATTCTGTGCAAATATAGCTGAGACTAGGTAAAAGAGGGTCAAAAGCAAGAGAAATATTGTTTTACCCGTGATCTGCTAGGGCGGCCGTGTCCCCTTAATTAGGGGTCGGTCCCCTTAAAGATAAGGGGGCCGCCCGTTATGAATTAAGGGGGCCGCCCTCTGCTGGTATCTATTTTTCACAGAAAACGATTTTTCTTAGAATTTTTTTGAGAGTATTTCTATTTTGGTGGTTTATTTGCAACAAGCCCTATTGAGTTTTATGAGCATATTTAATCATATAATATGTAATAAACACATTAAATCATGAAACCAAAGTAGCATAATTAGTTGATTAAACAAAACAACCAAAGGTTTAAATCATCATAGTAAATAAGTATCTAAAGATAACTAATAACCAAGTCTTTCCGAATAAATTGGATAATCACCACACAAGTTGTTTAGAACATACACATAATCAAGTTAAAAATTGTCTTAAACCACATTTAGCTATCCAAACATGCTTTGTGTGACTAAATATTACAAAAGGCCACACTAACATAAAATTCATGTGACCATTGGATGATCAATAGTCACACAAAATACACATTTCTTCAATTTAAACACCATATGGTCACACTTATTAACACTTTTGGTCACTTTATGCCTAGTTGTATGTGACTAAATACCCAAAACAAACATGCTTTGTGTGGCTAAATATTACAAAAGGTCACACAAACATAAAATTCATGTGGCCATTGGATGAACAATAGTCACACAAAATACACATTTCTTCACTTTAAACACCATATGGTCACACATATTAACACTTTTGGCCACTCTATGTTTAATTGTATGTGACTAAATATACAAAAAAAAACATGCTTTGTTGGTTGTACATTGTTTACGGTCACTAAATTGTACCTATTTAGTCACACAAAAAACGTGGATACGGACACTAAAGCTTCCTTATGTGTGACTAACTCGAATGCGTGACCGTAGGTGACCTACGGCCGCGCGACCTTTTGTCACACACGAAACTTTTCGCGTGTGTGACTATATGTATATAGTCACACATTTTTGGTGTGACCAATACCACTTTTTGTACTAGTGAAACAAGTATCTAAAGATAACCAACAATCAATTCATGTGAGCAAGACAAGCGGGGAGACGGTCCTGATGTCCTCCTAGTCCGAACACATTCTCTCGAATGAGTTCTTCCCATTCGATTTGGATTGAGAGCGACTGTTAGACTTTTAATGGTACGGTCTACCACGACACGTTCCAATTCAAGAAGTCGACGAATGTCGTCAGGAGTAGGAAGATCGATGCAATATGGTCCCTCAGTTTCTTAAGAATATTCAAGAGATGCAAGGTCCCACTCGTTTGTAAAAACAGCTTGACCATTGGAATTTTAGTTATGAATTCGTGTTGAATCATAAAAGAGATGACAAGATAGCCATAGTCATCGGTTTGTACCGTGACTTGACTATAGAAGTCTAGAATAAATCTCGGAACAATCGGTTCGTTGATTTGAAAGAGACAATTGAAGCGAATGTTAGTAAAGAAAACTCGATATTGTTGGATTTGTAGTAGGCTTGTTCAACAACACACCTTCGGAATGTTGCGTTTTTCATATGTTGTATAAATAGGGCAATAGTAGGGGAGATGCTGAGAATTTTGGATACTTTTGGGATGTAGTATTTAGTGAGAGATACATCGGTGGTAGTAGCTTTCGGCATTTTTGTCACCTAAACAAGTCAACAACAATGTCAAAAAAATGCAAAAATAAAAGAGTATGTAAGAAAAATACTATATGTGGAACCAAAATTACTTCGACTCTAAAAAATAAAAATCTAAGAAGTACTATTTTGTTCCTTAGTTTATTTTAACTCAAGTTTAAGTATTGACAATTTATACATTAGATTGTATATTTCGTCAATCCATGTGAGTTTGTTTGCAATTGGCTTATCACTAGTAAAGTACTTATTTTGACTCAAAAATTCTTATTAATTCGTGATAAGCCAAACGCTCTCTTATGGGTAGAAATCTTGTCCAATATGTCAAAATATATATGAATTATATATTTTGATGACTCACACTAGTTTTGTTTGTGTTTTTTTTATATACGTGATAAAAATTGGTAGTGATGGTCATTCGACTCTAAACAATCATCCTATGAGATGAACCAAACACTACTTTTATTTTTTATAAAATTTTTTACTCATTTATTTTGAAAATATATATATATATATATATATATATATATATATATATATATATTTTTGGATAATCAATAATGATTATTTTTAACATGTTTTGGCATTAATCAAACAATGTGTAAGTTTAAAAATAACATTATGCAAAAATTTCGCCATATCATAAGTATACATGTTCTTAAAATTTTGACTCAATAAGTGTTTTGATTCAATCCTATCAAGGTTGTAGTGTTCCTATGACTATGGGAATCATTATAGTTATGGAAATCCTAGACTAAATCAAGAAATATAACAATAATGAAAAACCCTCAATTTTGATTAAGAACAAAATTGGATGAAATCAAACAAAAAGAAGGTTGAAAAACTTACAAGAAATGTTGTTGATTGACTTGTTAGTGAAAGCCCTTTGCGAATTTTGGTTAATTGGAAGATTTGAGGTTTTGATTTTGATGGCAATGGTGATGGTATTTTCGTCACAGCAGGTAGGAGAAGAGGGAAGAGAGAAAAGTGATGTTTGGTATAAAATTCGACTGTAAGGGGGTGTTTGGTTTCGCAGATAGGCGGTCCCCTTAATTAATTAAGGGGACCACCCTTTTTACATGGCCGGTCCCCTTAATTTTAAAGGGGCCGCCACCTGAAAAAGTTTGTGAGAATGAATATTGACAATTTTATAAGAATGAATATTGACAATTTTTATGAAAAAATTAATTGATACATTTTGAAATGGAAAAAGTCGATATTGCTGAAGATAAGATATTGGAATGGAGTTGAGACTTCAACAAGGCGATTTTGATAGACGTAGTTGAGGCGAGCATCGAGGTGGAAGGGGGTTTGTTTCATCCATAGTGGTTTAAGATTTTTTCGATGCAAAACTAATCCTACTTTTATGTTAATTATTATCCACAAACTTATTTTTCTTCGTCTACGTGAGTTCGTGGCCATATAAGATTTCCATTTTATAGTGGTTCATGAATAATCCATGTGATAGAATGGTTCCTAATGAACAAATTCTTTTAAAAACTAGAAATCCAACAAATGACATTTCTAGTGACTACCATATTTCCTAACTATCACTAAAATGAAGTATATCATATACCAATCTATAATTTACGTAATTAGAGAGTGAGACGTACCTTAGCCTTCAAGAGAAATTGCTTTAAAATCTTCAAGGTAGCAAGCTTTAAGGATGAGGATTTATGGAAATCCTATATGGGTTCTTTAATTTGTTTGACGAAAGTCAAAGGGTGCTTGTAGATGATTGAACTCGGAAGATATGATGATTTAGCCATTTGGTCCCCGTCGTTTTATAGGTCCGAAGTTATTGTTTTCGAACATGTTTTGTATTTGATTTGAACACATGCACGGTGAACATCTTCCACATTGAGTAAAGCTTGGTTGGTGTGGATGATTCCACATTGTGTGATTAGTGTTAGAGTAATTTGGTCTACCTTGGTCTCTCCTAGGTTGAGGTGTTTTGGAACGAGGATGAGAATTTTCCTTTCTTCTCGGAGGAGGTGTTTTAGACCTCATTGTGGGTTTAGTAAATCCGACTCCGGGTTTTAAGGAAGGTTTGTAAAAACGTTTTACCTCATCATCACTTGCAATAGGAATTTTAGTATTGTTTATAAGTATAAATTTTGGTTTTGAGTTTGGGTTTGATTCTATCAATTTTTCTTTCGACTCGACTTCTTGAGCTCTTACAAAATTTACTTGTTTGGTTTCGCTAGGTGACCCTTTGGTAAAATTAAATCCTAAACCGGATTTATCTCCGGAAGGTTTTTGAGAACTTATTATTTTCTTAAGTGAGTGACTACTATCATTAAATTGATTTAGCCTAGATATTTCTTTTCTAAGCTTCTCATTTTCAAACTTAAGGTCTTGACATAATTTGCATTCTTCATTTACTTCCTTACCTTTTTCTAACCTAGATAATTTATCTTTTAATTCTAGTGCTTCATTCTCTAATTCTATTTTAGCTTGTTTTAGAGTTTTATTTTTAGCCATGACTTTTAGTCCTATTTTGCATAGTCTACTATATTCACTATCTAAGTCATTTTCGTCTAATGATGATTGGTCATCACTAAAGTATTCGGTTTCGGAAAGTACCTCATTGGAAGCTTTAGCCATAAGACACTTTTCGTCCTTTGTCTTCTCCTCTTCATCTTCGTCGCTATCACTCCAAGATCCTCCAACAAACGCCTTTTGATTTTGATATTTTGATAGTTTCGGACATTCTCCGATGAGATGATTTGGATCTCCACACTTAAAGCATTTTCTTTCGCCTTTGCCATTTTTGTCGTCTTTATTTCTTTGGAATGATTTTCTTTCTTCATGTGGTTGTCTTACGAATCGTCCTCGTCTTTTGAAGAATTTCTTGAAGTCTCTTACGGCCATGGCGTATTCTTCATCTTCACTATCGGAGGTTGAGCTATCATCATCACTAGATTCCTTTCTAGCTTTCAAGGCAATAGATCTACTTTGTTCTCTTTTGCTTTTGACGGTTTCAGAATCTTTCTTAATTACTTCTTCATAAACCTTCAAATTTCCAATGAGTTCGTCAAGTGATAGAGTTGTTAGATTCTTTGATTCTTCAATCGCCGTGACTTTTGCGCGCCATTTAGGATGTAATGCCCTAAGAAATTTCCTAACACAATTCTTGCTAGAAAAACCTTCATCAAGTGCTTTTAGACTAGTAATAATAGTGTTAAATTTAGCAAAGGCATTATCTATTGATTCCTCTTCCGGAATCATGAATTGTTCATATTGTTGAACAAGAAGATCTATTTTGTTAGCTTTGACTTGATTATTACCTTGATGAGTGATTAACAAAGTATCCCAAATTTCTTTTGCGGTTTGACACATAAAAATTCTTTCGTATTCTTTACGTGGCAAAGCATTATAAATTACCATTTTAGCTTCATTATTTTTTGCAAGTTTCTTTTTAAGATCATCGTTTTGTTTATGAAAAGGTACAACTTCATCCTTTTTAGTTTCGGGATTATTTTGAATAGGAGGAAAATCACCATCAGTAATAACATGCCAAAGATCTAGATCTTTTGACTTCACATAAGTTTCGAATCTATTTTTCTAATAAATAAATCCATCACTTTCAAATAGTGGTGGTCTTTGCATAGATTGCCCTTCTAAATATTTTTCCGATTCCATAGATCGATTCAAGTTTTAAAATACAATTTATTTTAAAAATCTTGTTTGACGTGACTCTGATACTAATTATGGAAAACTAAAGGGGGAGGGGGTTGAATAGTTTATAGCTTTTTAATTTAAGGTTATAAAGTGTTTGTAAAAATTTTAGATTTGACTTTATGTGAATTCAACACTTGCACAATATGAACAATATACTTATCTAAACAAATTTAATAGGAATAGTGTGGAGAAAATAATGTAATGACCAAGAGATAAGGCAGGGTAAGAACAATCAAACCACAATGCGAGGATTTATAGTGGTTCGGTAACGAAGCACCTCTTCGCCTACTCCACTCCTCGAGCACCTAACTCGAGAGTTTTCCTCATACAATATGAAAAAGCTCCCTTATGGCGGAGAAACCTTACAAAACTTTTTGCTTACTTGATTTTCCGACACTAAGCTAGATGTCGAGTTTTAATCTTAGCTAGAACCAATCTACCATAACTTTACTACACAACTTTGCTTCACGACTTGATCACGACTACACAACTTCTTCACACCTTAGTTTTCTTCACCACTACTTTACCGAGCCTATACTAATCCACCTAACTAACACTACTTGGAAAGATTCACCATGATCTAACTATACTTTACAACAATCACCAAGATCTAACAACTACACAACTTTATAATCTTTACAAATGATTTACAAGTTATGATATGGATGCAATAAGATTGCAACAACACACAAAGGTGTAATACTTCTTCACTTGATGGTAGGAAGTATTCTTCTCTTGCACTTGAGGATTTGAGTTTGGATCGCTTGGAAATAAATCTTTATGATTAAATGATCAAAGAATTTTAATGAGATGTGTGGGCTATTTTTGATCAGAAAAAATGAGTGTAAAATGTGAAAAAATAGTGGGGTATAGTCCAGTATTTATAGGACATTCTGGAGGAGCGTCTACCTATGGGCGGTCCACTTAAATAGGTGGGTGGTCCCCTTAAAGATAATAGGGCCGCCCGTGTATTTAAGGGGGTCTCCCTAGACTAGGCGCTCCCCAGTTTGTCCTTTTGTGTAGGAGGAATTTTCTGGAACTTTCTAGCCGTTTTAGGTCCGAAAATTTGAATTTCAATATGTTTATTTTGAATAAAACATTTCTTTTAATTGTAGAAAATGTTTTGTAATGTTTATAAAAATGTTTACAGCATTTTATAAAAGTGTGAGGTTGTATAAAAATGTTTATAAATAAATGGATTAAGCATTTATTTATTCATACCTTAAAGTGATATAATTTTTAAAATAAAAATTTACTACTAATTACTTGTTTACATTTAATTTTACATTGAATGTTTTTATATTTTGTGATTATCAAAACGTAAAGATGTGAAAAATATTAATAATGTTTTTAGGCATATTTCTATCAACAATCTCTCCCTTTTTGATGATTACAAAATTTAAACTCATTAAATGTAAAATTATTTTTAAACAAGTATTTAGTGAGTTTTATGTCATTTATCCCCCTTTTGTAGAATCAAAAAGGCATCGTCAAGAATTGCTAGTAAAATCGACGGAATAAATGCTCCCCCTTGATGTGTGCTCCCCCTCGTTCGAGGGCATCAAGGAATCGAGCTATGGTTTCTTGGCTACAAAAACGAGTTGGAACAATACAAATATTTCTAACATGTAGCAAGAAGGAAAGAAAAATATGACAAGTACAAGCAAACATCAAAGCAAAAGATACTTCATTCATTTAGGACAATGTGTGTGAACTATACACACGCATACATAAAAAGAAAAACAAATATGCTTTAGAAGCATATTAATACAAAAAAGAAAAATCCTAAATAGCCATAGAAGGATTTTTGACTTGCTTGCAACACAAAAGGGTTTGACGATTATTTGTAGGCATATTACGAGATTAGTTGGTTGTTGATGGAGAGTTTGGAGAAGAGGCGGTTGTGGAAGGGTAATCTCTTTGAACTCAAGGTGGTGGATGTGGTCGAGTGAGGAGGAATTCAATCCAATTGATATCCTCACTTAAAGCAAGGAATTATTTTTGGGTGAAGATACAACAAGGGCAACACCCAACATGGGTTTTAACTTGGTTAATGTTGAGGGTGTGTGGTAGGTTTGGAGATTAAGGTGATGAAGAAATGTTGTTTTGTTGTTAGGAGAGATGAATGGCTAAGAGGTTTGATAGGTCTTGTAGTTGATTAATGTCATTAACTAGGCTTTCTATACTTGGAGATAGAGGTGGTGTATGTTGAGTTTGGTTGTCATATTGAGGTGGAGCTTGAGTGTGAGTAACATGTGAATTGATGGGTGAGATGGGAGATGGAGGATGTGAGACAACTTATGGTGATGTGGGAGTATCCTTAATGTAAGGATTTGATAATGCTTGATTGGGGTGATTGTTTTCTTGAGATGGTTCATGATGAGGAGTGAGTGGTTTTTGCAGAGCGAATGTGTTACAAGGGTTTAGTTTCTTCTTCCAAATGGGTTTCACACTCATTTTGGCTACCCTTGATGGTTTGGATGTGGGTTTGTTATGAGATGTCATTGGTGAGGATGATTATGAATGGTTGATGTTGAGGAAGGTTTTTATTAGTAGGTGGAAAAGTGTAAATTAGGAAGAATGAACATTTAAAGGATCAAATCCAAGAAATGTTTGTGAATTTAGGGAAACAGTAGCTAAGTCTAGAGGGTATTTGGTCAAAAAGGGATTAATAAATATTGTGTTTCCCGTGATGTCTAGGCGATCCCCTTATATTGGGCTGTCCAGTCCCCTTAAAGATAAGGGGACCGCCCTTTATGAATTAAGGGGGCCGCCTGCTGCTATTTCTCAGATTTCCCAAAAATCGATTTTTCTCAAAATTTTGTGTGATGGTTTCTGTTTTGGTGGGTTAATTTATGCTGGGACATGTTCATCACTTTTATGGCTATTATCGATTTTTTTTTAGCCAATAGCAATTAAGCATGTCAACATTCTACATATATTATGGACAAGTTGTTGGGTTAAAAATTAAAAAAAAAACTTAAATCACATTAATTTGGGCATATTATTCATATATGAATTGATAGACCAAAAGAGTGAAGTGCATATTTAAAATAGTAACTAGATATAATGCCACAAAGAATTTTTTCTTAACAAGAGGTGTTAAGTTTAAAATGAACCAAACTTTTGTTCAAATATAGTGTGTGCCCTTATAAATGGACAAATGTGGAAGTTTAGCGATTATTTGACACCCATAAGACATCGTTAAAACCTAAGAAATAAATTGAATGTTACTTTGGTTTAATTTTGCTCAACCAAGATGGTCGAAAATTATTATATTAGATTGTATACTTTTGACATCAAGTAAGAGAACATTATGCATCTGTGAAAAATGTTTTTAGCATATCTTACAATATCTGGGAACAAATATGATTTTACATGTGCTCCTAGTTGTGAGAAAAGAAAGACTTTTTAGAACTGCTAACAGATTGAGGATATTGTATTATATGTATAATAATGCTATTTAGATAGAAGGAATTTGTAAATGTTTATATATGACCTTTTCCCCAAATCTTGTGTTTTTGTGTAAAAACAGGAAACCTAGACACAGAGAAAGAGAATATAAAAATTAGTTTAGTCAGTCAGGTGGTCGGTCCCCCTTAAAGTACTGCCGGTTCTCCTTAAAATTAAGGGGCTGGCCGCCACTGTTGAGAAAAATTTTCTTCGATTATTGACTAAACAGTTCTTTGATGATTATCATTTCTTATTATGCCAAAAACTTAATCTATTTGGTCTCATTTCTAGACATTGAGTAAGTAGTTAAATGGCTCACGTTTAAGTGGTTTAGTTAGAATATCGGCAATGTTGTCTTTTGATTAGACCTTTTCTATAGAGATATTCCCTTTTTGAATATTATTGCGAAGAAAGTGATGGCGAATCTCAATGTGTTTCGTTCGTGAGTGTTGAACGGGATTCTTACTTAAGTCTATAGCCCCTTGTTAGCCTCAAAATATTGAGTCGAACATGAAGTTCGTCCATTATGTATTTTAGTCTCGGTCAATCAATTAGTTAACGTTGTAATAGGAAAGTATCAGGAATCAGACTCGATAGTTAATCTAATATTATATATGTTTCGTGTTTAATCCCAAGCAAAACCCGAGCCCGGGTCCTAGTCAATTATCCCGAACGTCACTTAATGTGTCGGGGTATATAAGTAACTTTTTCTCTTTGGAAAAGTTAGTTGTTCATTCTAAAATAATTTTCCTTTTCCTAAACTCTCTCATCTCTCTCTCTCTTCTTTCTCTCTCTACAAAACAACTCACCTCTCTTCTATTTTCTAGTTCTAATTCGTGTATGTTATATGTTATGAAGTGTTAACGGGATCCTACAATTGGTATCAGAGCTACGTGTGGATTCGTGTGGTTAAAAGAGATCAAATTCGTCCTTATTCTTGAAGAAAATAAGCCCACGGCTCATAGCTTATTTTGGGCTTATTAATTGGTTAATCTTGGTGTTTTTCTTGTTCTACATGCTAAGGAAGTAGTATTGGTGCTATTACAAGTGATAAACAAAGCTCAAGTTCGATTTCAAAATTTAAAGGTTCGGGTTTTTTTTAGTGTTCTAAGTGGAGGGTTGCCTTATTTAGGAAGATCCTCAAAGATATACGAGTAAATGTGTGGTTTAACTTAATAAGCCATCTTAGTACTACTTGGTTCTAGCTTGGATCGTGGTTTAAAAGCTCATTTGAAGAAATTTTGTAAAATTCGTCCTTGGTGTTCATCATGGCGAGTTGGTGAAGAAGGGGACAAGATCCACGAATTAAGGAAATAATCAAAGGCGTTTTGTTGACCAGTGGCGAGTTGACTTTAATAATAAGAAAAAAAAATCGTGGCGGTTTGAATATTAAATTAGAAGGCGAGTTGCTTAAGTTCTTGGCGGTTTGCTTATCAAAAGGAAGGCAGCGGTTTGATTATTTTATTTAGGCGGTGAGTTACTTATTGGCAGCGGTTTGCTAAATTAATGTGGCGGCGAGTTAACTAATCAGACGGCGAGTTACTAAGTCACGGCGGTTTGGTGAATTTCATCTTAGGCAGCGAGTTGCAAGAAATAGTTGATTAAAAAAAAGTATCCAGACGACACCCTTTTTAGCGACACTTTTTTACGGAAAAAGTTGAGTAATATGTAATTTTTTATATAGCCTTTCTAACTTATTTTTACATCAAATTCAAATTTTGGTAATAGGGTAAAAAAAAATTCGGTCGACACCTTTTTAGCGACACTTTTTGGCGGGAAAAATTAAGTAAAATATAATTTTTTCTATAGCCTTTTTAGCTTATTTTTACACCAAATTTAGATTTTGGTAATAAGGTAAAAAAAATTTCTTCATAATCCAACTGCGCCGAATTCCAAACAAATCATCAAACCATAAGCCAAAACCAAAACCATCAACAAGGACTTAAACTGCATTAATCATACAAGAAACAAACCTCAACAACAATCGATTATTCATTTACGGTTTTCTATTGATTTCGTAAAATCCCGTTAATTCATTTATCGGTTTTAATCATAGACGTGTAAAATCCCGTGATGTGAAATTTGCTATACATACCACACTTCAATCACATCACATCCACTTAAGATCCAACAACTTTCACACTTCATAATTCATAACCATTCATTCATCATGTCTACTCCAGTCATACATCATAACAGTATAGTAAATGCATAATAAATATCATCGGCAGTTGGTTAAAAGATCGTCCATCACCAATGCTTGGACCAGAGAAAGATATTCCACAGTGGGAGATCACGTTTTATACGGTACATTGACAGAAACCAAATGGTTTTAGGGACTTAGAAAAGCATACTATTTGGTCCATGAGCTGACATTATTGTACTGTTCAAGTGTTGCTGCAACGGAAGGTAATCCTGCAATACAACAATTGAAACAATATTGAACATGACTCCAGAGAACAAAGAACACTTTCTGTCTGAAAATGAAGCAATTTTCTTGCTTTTAACTGGTATTGGAGATGATATCTATTCCACTGTTGATGCTTGTAAAATAGCGAATGAGATGTGGATAGCCATTGAAAGGGATAACAGGGTGAATTTGAAGTACAGGATGTAAAGACAATCTAGTTTGGGAATTCTGGGACAGTTTTACTTCTCGTGGAGGAGATTCAATTGAAGTGTTTCTACTCACGGGTTTTATAAAATGATTGAATGAGTTGACAAGCGAAAACTTGCAAGTTACTACCATTGCATTGTGAATGTTACAATTTCTTTAACAACGTTCAACCAGACCATGGTCAAGATTTGTGACGGGAGGTCAGCAATCAGTAAGAAATAGACACCATTCTCATATCACACAGTTTTTCGACATTATGAAGAGCAATATCAAAATGAAGTTAATGATATTCGTTTTGCTGGAGAGAATAGCAAAAAGTGCAAAATCCATTAGCTTTCTTGCGGTCTGAGTCAACCTTATTCAGATAATTACTTTCAAGCACCCAAAACCTAAAGATCTAATGTATCATCATCTTCCACAGACAAGTGCATATCTACAAGACATAAAGGCAAAGTGATTGCCAAACCAGTTACACTTAATCTGTGTCCAGTATCTGAAGAAGACAGTGATCCTGAACAAGCTCAGAGGGATTTGGACTTGCCAAAAGAATTTGGCAAACCTTGCAAAAGTATTTCAAAATAGGCTCTACAAACTACCAACAAAAGCCTTCGAACTTCTTCAAACTCCAGGGAACAAGACTGAAGGATACCACACCAGGTATAACAATGTCTATCAGTCAGGGAGTTTTATGCAACAAGGTCAATACCCAACATAAGTTTCAACTTGGTTAATGTTGAGGGTGTGTGGTAGGTTTAGAGAGTAAGGTGATGAGGGAATGTTGTTTTGTTGTTGAGTGAGATGCATGGCTAAGAGGTTTGATAGGTCTTGTAGTTGATTAATGTCATTAACTAGGCTTTCTCTACTTAGAGATAGAGGTGGTGTGTGTTAAGTTTGGTTGTCACTTTGAGATGGAGCTTGAGTGTGAGTAACATGTGAATTGATGGGTGAGATGGGAAATGGAGGATGTGAAACAACTTGTGGTGATGTGGGAGTGTCCTTAATGTAAAGATTTGGTAATGCTTGATTGGGGTGATTATTTTCTTGATATAGTTCATGATGAGGAGTGAGTGGTTTTGGCATTGGTGTAGGTGAGATTACATTGAGCTCATTGGATGTGTTACAAGGGTTTAGTTTCTTCCTCCAAATGGGTTTCACACTTATTCTGGCTACCTTAATGGTTTGGATTTGGGTTTGTTAGGAGATGTCATTTGTGAGGATAATTGTGATGATGATGGTTGAGGATGTATTTATAGTGGATGAAAGGTTTAAATTAGGAAGAATAAACATTTAAAAGATCAAATCCAAGAAATATTTGTGAATTTTGGGAAACATTAGCTAAGTCTAGGGGGTATTTAGTCAAAAAGGGATGAAAAAACTGTTTTACCCGTGATCTACTAGGCCGGTCCCCTTAATTAGGGGTCGGTCCCCTTAAAGATAAGGGGACAGCCCTTTGTGAATTAAGGGGGCCTCCTATTGCTATTTCCCAGGTTTCCTAAAAATTGATTTTTCTCAAAATTTTGTGTGAGGGTTTCTGTTTTGGTGGTTAATTTGCAGCAAGAGCATCCTTTTATGGCAATTAAGATTTTTTAGCGCATATCAATTAAGCATTCAACATTCTACGTATATATGACAATTTGTAGGATAAACTAGTTCACATAATTTTGGCATATAATCATATGTGAATTGAAGACCAAAAGAATGAAGAGCATATAAAATAGTAACTAGATATAATGCACAAAGAATTTTTCTTGACAATAGGGTTAAGTTAAAAACGAACCAAACTTTTGTGCAAATACTAGTGTGTGCCTAAGTGCGACAAATGTGGAGTAGCGATTATTTCGACATTAAGACATGTAAAACCTAAGAAATAATCCAAATGCTCCTTGATTTAATTTTGCTCAACCAAGATTGTCAAAAATATATATTAGATTATATACTTTTGACAACAAGTAAGAGAACATTTTGCATATGTGAAAAATATTTTTAGCATATCTCAACAATATATGAAAATTGATTTTCATGTGCTCCTAGTTGTGAGAAAGACTTTTTAGAAAATAATAGATTGGGACTATTGTATATATGTATAATGAGATATGCATTTAGATAGATGAATTTGTAAAAGTTTGCTTATAGTCTTTTCCCAATATTGTGTTTTTGTGTAAAATAGAAACCTAGACACAGAGAGAGAGAAAAAAAATTTTAGTCAGTGGGTGGTCCCCTTAAAGTCTGGCCGGTCCCCTTAAAATTAAGAGGGCCACCCTTTATGAATTAAGGGGGCCGCCACCTGTTGAGAATTTTTTTTCTTTAGATTTTTGACAAACAGTTTCTTGATGATTATTATTTCTTTATTATGCCGAAAACTATATCAATTTGTTCCATCATTCCTAGACCTAGACGTAAGTAGTTAAATGGCTCACGTTTAAGTGGTTTAGTTAGAATATCAGCTATGTTGTCTTCCGATGAGACCTTTTCTATAGAGATATTCCCTTTTTGAATATTATCGCGAAGAAAGTGATGGCGAATCTCAATGTGTTTTGTTCGTGAGTGTTGAACGGGATTCTTACTTAAGTCTATAGCCCCTTTGTTATCACACATTATTGGAATGTCGTCTAACCTAACGCCATAGTCTACGAGAGCTTGTTTCATCCATAAGGCTTGTTGACATGCCTTTCCGGCGCTTACATATTCCGCTTCGGTTGTGGAGATGGCAAGAGCGGTTTGCTTCTTCGAAAACCAAGATGTTAGGCAACATCCCATAAACGTGCAAACACCACTAGTGCTCTTGCGATCTACGTAATCTCCCGCATGACCTGAATTCGCATACACTATTATTTCTATGCCGGATCCCTTAGGATACCATAATCCTAAATGCATAGTGCCTTTAATGTATCAGAAGATACGTTTAACCACTTCTAGGTGAGAGGTTTTAGGATCCTCTTGAAAGCGTGCACAAAGGCAAACACTAAACATGATATCGGGTCTACTTGCCGTTAAGTATAATAAACTACCTATCATGCCTCTATATTTGGTATTATCTATGAACTCACCTTCTTCGTCTCTCGTGAGTTTGGTTTCCGTAGACATAGGAGTTTTCATTGGCTTAGAGTCTTCTAGTCCAAATTTCTTAAGCATTTCCTTAATATATTTTGATTGATTAAAAAATATTCCATCATCTAATTGTTTTATTTGTAATCCTAAGAAAAAATATAGTTCCCCCATCATATTCATCCATAGTGGTTTAAGACTTTTCCGATGCAAAACTAATCCTACTTCTATGTTAATTATTATCCACTAACTCATTTTTCTTCATCTACGTGAGTTCATGGCCATAGAAGATTTCCATTTTATAGAGGTTCATGGATAATCCATATGAAAGAATGGTTCCTAATGAACAAATTCTTTTAAAAACTAGAAAGCCAACAAATGGCATTTCTAGTGACTGCCATATTTCCTAGCTATCACAAATACTAAGTATATCATATACCAATCTATAATTTATGTAATTAGAGAGTGAGACGTACCTTAGCCTTCAAGAGAAATTACTTTAAAATCTTCAAGGTAGCAAGCTTTAAGGATGAGGATTTATGGAAATCCTATATGAGTTCTTCAATTTGTTTGACGAAAGCCAAAAGATACTTGTGGATGATTAACCTTGGAAGATATGATGATTTAGCCATTTGGTCCCCATCGTTTCATGGGTCCGAAGTTATTGTTTCCGAACATGTTTTGCATTTGATTCGGACACATGCACGGTGAACATCTTCCACATTGAGTAAAGCTTGGTTGGTGTGGATGATTCCACTTTGTGTGATTAGTGTTAGAGTAATTTGTTCTACCTTGGTCTCTCCTAGGTTGAGGTGTTTTGGAACGAGGATGAAAGTTTTCCTTTCTTCTCGGAGGAGGTGTTTTAGACCTCATTGCGGGTTTAGTAAATTCGACTCTGGGTTTTAAGGAAGGTTTGTAAAAACGTTTTACCTCATCATCACTTGCAATAGGAATTTTAGTATTGTTTATAACTATAAATTTTGGTTTTGAGTTTGGGTTTAATTCTATCAATTTTTCTTTTGACTCGACTTCTTGAGCTCTTACAAAATTTACTTGTTTGGTTTCGCTAGGTGACCCTTTGGTAAGATTAAATCCTAAACCGGATTTATCTCCGGAAGGTTTTTAAGAACTTATTATTTTTTTAAGTGACTGACTACTATCATTAAATTGATTTAGCCTAGATATTTCTTTTCTAAGCTTCTCATTTTTAAACTTAAGGTCTTGACATAATTTGCATTCTTCATTTACTTCCTTACTTTTTTCTAACCTAGATAATTTATCTTTTAATTCTACTGCTTCATTCTCTAATTCTATTTTAGCTTGTTTTAGAGTTTTATTTTTAGCCATGACTTTTAGTCCTATTTTGCATAGTGTAGTATATTCACTATCTAAGTCATTTTCGTATAATGATGATTGGTCATCACTAAAGTATTCGGTTTCGGAAAGTACCTCATTGGAAGCTTTAGCCATAAGACACTTTTCGTCCTTTGTCTTCTCCTCTTCATCTTCGTCGCTATCACTCCAAGATCCTTCAACAAACGCCTTTTGATTTTGATATTTTGATAGTTTTGGACATTCTCCGATGAGATGATTTGGATCTCCACACATAAAGCATTTTCTTTCGCCTTTGCCATTTTTGTCGTCTTTATTTCTTTGGAATGATTTTCTTTCTTCATGTGGTTGTCTTACGAATCATCCTCGTCTTTTAAAGAATTTCTTAAAGTCTCTTACGGCCATGATGTATTCTTCATCTTCACTATCAGAGCTTGAGCTATCTTCATCACTTACTTCCTTTTTCACCTTTAAAGCAAGAGATCTACTTTGATCTTTCTTGCCTTTGACCGTTTCGAAATCTTTCTTTATTACTTCTTTATAAACTTTCAAGTTTCCAATTAGTTCGTCAAGAGGTAAGGTTGTTAGATTCTTTGATTCTTCAATCGTCATGACTTTCGCGCACCATTTTGGATGTAATGCCCTAAAAAATTTCCTTACACAATTCTAGCTAGAAAAACCTTCATCAAGTGCTTTTAGACTAGTAATAATAGTGTTAAATTTAGCAAATGCATTATCTATTGACTCCTCTTTCGAAATCATAAATTGTTCATATTGTTGAATAAGAAGATCTATTTTGTTAGTTTTGACTTAATTATTACCTTGATGAGTGATTAATAAGTATCCCAAATTTCTTTTGCGGTTTGACACATAAAAATTCTTTCGTATTCTTTATGTGGCAAAGCATTATTAATTACCATTTTAGCTTCATTATATTTTGCAAGTTTCTTTTTAAGATCATCGTTTTGTTTATGAAAAGGTACAAAGTTTCGAGATTATTTTGAATAGGAGGAAAATCACCATCGGTAATAACATGTCAAAGATCTAGATCTTTTGACTTCACATAAGTTTCGAATCTATTTTTCCAATAAATAAATCCATCACTTTCAAATAGTGGTGGTCTTTGCATAGATTGCCCTTCTAAATATTTTTCCGATTCCATAGATCGATTCAAGTTTTAAAATACAATTTATTTTAAAAATCTTGTTTGACGTGGCTCTGATACCAATTGTGGAAAACTAGAAGGGGGGTTGAATAGTTTACCGCTTTTTAATTTAAGGTTTGAAAGTGTTTGTAAAAATTATAGATTAGACTTTATGTGAATTCAACACTTGCACAATATGAACAACATACTTATCTAAATAATTAATAGGATAGTATGAAAAAATAATGTAAGAAAAAGATATAAGAGTAAGAACAATCAAACCACAACGCGAGGATTTATAGTGGTTCAGTAACGAAGCACCTCTTCGCCCTACTCCACTCCTCGAGCACCTAACTCGAGAGTTTTCTTCACTATGTCAACAAGCTCCCTTATGGCGGAGAAAACCTTACACAACTTTACAATATTTACAAGTTATGATATGGATGCAATAAGATTGCAACAACACACAAAGGTGTAATACTTCTTCACTTAATGATGGAAGTATTCTTCTCTTGCACTTGAGGAATTAAGCTTGAATCACTTGGAAACAAAGCTTTATGATTAAATGATCAAAGGATTTAATGAGATGTGTGGGCTGTTTTCGATCAGAAAAAATGAGTGCAAAATGTGAGAAAATAGTGGGGAATAGTCCAGTATTTATAGGACAATCTGGAGGAGCGTCTACCTATGGGCGGTCCCCTTAAATAGGTGGGCGGTCACTTTAAAGATAAGGGGGCCGCCCGTGTATTTAAAATGTCGCTCTAGACTAGGCGCTCCCCAACCTGTCCTATTGTGTAGGGGGAATTATCTGGAACTTTCTAGCCGTTTTAGGTCTGAGAATTTGAATTTTAAAATATTTATTTTGAATAAAATATTTCTTTTAATTGTAGAAAATATTTTGTAATGTTTATAAAAATGTTTATAACATTTTATAAAAGTGTGAGGTTGAATAAAAATTTTCTTTGATAATGAAATGCTTTAAGCATTTATTTATTCATACCTTTAAGTGATATAGTTTTTGAAATGAAAATTTACTACTAATTACTTGTTTACGTTTAATTATACATTGAACGTTTTTATATTTTGTGATTATCAAAACGTAAAGATTTGAAAAATATTAATAATGTTTTTAGGCATTATTTCTATCAACAGACTCAGTAATGATGATCTTTTTTCTATCCACTAGGGCTTGTAACTGTACTTCTCCGTTGACAGTTTTTGCCTTGACAGTAGCCCAGAATTGTTCAATACACGAAGTATATATAGTGGGATTGATCGTTAAAGCATACTTTATAGGATTTGCATTCAAAAAATCCACAATTTGTTTAAATCCTTCCCTTTCAGCGGGTTTAGACAAAAACACGACCAAATTGTGAGTAACAACAAAGTTTAGGGTCGTCATTGTGTTGGGTTTTGATGAAGAATGATGAAATTGAGTTAGAGTTTGTGATTATAGAGTATATGATTTAATGAAATAGATTAAATGAGTGATTGAAACCCTTAATCAAAATATTTATGAAAATACCCTCAACAACATTAACGTTCGCCAGCAGTTGTAAGTTTTTGCATAGCAGCATTAACTTTCAACTGGCAGTAGTAAGTAACACAGTAGTAGTAACTCAGCAGTAGTAAGTTATGCCTGATAGCATTAACTTTCAACAACAGTTGTAAGTTTATGCCTAGCAACATTAACTTTCAACAACAGTTGTAAGTTTATGCCTAGCAGCTTTAACTTTGAGTCACCAGCATTAACTCCAATTCCATTCCAAACACTCTGTATGTTTTAATATATTAAACTCTCTTTCTGTTTTTATTCTCACCACTTCTCTCAATTCTTTTTCTCACCAAATCACTCTATCTGTTTTTATCTCACATCTCTCTTTCTATTTTTATTCTCACCAACTCTCTTAATTCTTTTTACCTCACCATTATCTTAATCAAGACTTTAAAGATTGAGAATTCCAATACTAGCAATCAAATATTGAAATATACTTACATCAAATGCTTTTGTAAGCAAATCTACAACATTCTTGTTAGTGTGAATCTTGATCATTTGAATTAGCTTCTTTTCATTGGAATCTCTGATAAAGTGATGTCTAATCTCAATGTGCTTTGTTTTTTAATGAAAAACAGGATTCTTAACTATGCATATAGTACTCTCATTATCAATATAGATCTTTGTATACATAAAGTTATACCCATAATCAAGCAATTGATTTTGAATCCAAAGCACTTGGCCACATCAACTTAAATCAACTACATATTCAGCCTCTGTTGTTGAATTAGTAACCACAATCTGCTTCTTGCACTGCCATGAAATCAATCTACACCCAAGGAATTGACAACCTCCTGTTGTGGACTTTTTATCCAAGCTTGCTCCAACATAATCACTATCAGTATATGCTACCAAATCAAAAGGTGAATCTTTTGGATACCAAAGGCCCAATTTTGGTTGACCTTTTAAGTACCTAAAAATTCTTTTCACAGCATGAAGATGTGACACTTTTAGGTTGACTTGGTATCTTGCACAGGCACACACAGAAAACATAATATCAGGTTTTGAAGAAGTACGATACATCAATGAACCAATCATTGATCTATATAAATGAACATCCACTTCTTCACCATCTTCATCCTTGAGCAAAGGCTTTTGAGTTTCCATAGGTGTGCTTGCTGTCTTGAAATCAGTAAAACCAATTTTTTTTTAAAATCTCAGACACATACTTGTCTTGACTGATAAAAATTTCATCCTCCTTTTGCTTTACTTGCAGTCCTAAGAAGAATATGAGTTCACCCATAGAACTCATTTGAAACTTCTTATGCATCATCTTCTCAAACTCAGTGCATAATGACTTCTTTGTAGAGCCAAAAATGATATCATCTACATATACTTAAACTAACAGAATATCACCTTTGACCTTCTGATAAATAAATTCTTGTCTATTTTTTCTCTTTAAAACCCATTGTCTAACAAATAAGTTGACAAAGTTTCATACCAAGCTCTTGAAGTATGATTCAGTCCATAAAGTGCCTTTTCTACTTTGTATACTCTGTCAGGAAAGTCTGGATCTTCAAATCCTGATGGTTGACAAACATAGACATCCTCTTCAATCTTACCATAAAGAAAAGCACTCTTGACATCCATCTGGTACACCACAAAGTCTTTAAATGAGGCATAGGCTAAGAATAGCCTAATTGCTTCAATTCTGGCAATAGGGGTAAAGACTTCATCATAGTCAATCCCTTCTTCTTGTGTGTACCCTTGAGCAACTAATCTTGCTTTGTTCTTTATCACAATGCCTCTTTCATCCTTCTTGTTCTTGTAACCCATTTAGTGCTTATGGGCCTTTTGCTATTTGGTAAATCCATCAGGGTCCAAACTTCTTATAGCTTGAATTGTAGAAGCTCTTCCTGTATAGCCTTTATCCAGCTTGGATCCTTTAATGCATGAATTACCTTTTTGGGTTCTTTTTGTAATAAAAAACAAGCAAACAAGAAATTTTGAAAGTCTTTATGGTTTGTTCTTTGCTGAACAAAACTAAATAAACCATGTTCTTCCAAATTCTTTGTCATTCTTCTTGTTTGAGGTGCTGAATTCAAGTCTCCAATAATTTGTTCAACTGGATGATCTTTGTGTATTATTGTAGTTAGAATAGGACTGACATGCATAAATGCATCCAATTATTCATGATCATCATCTGAATAAACAATATCTTCCAATTCAGGCATATTTAGATCATCTAGAAGTTTAATGCTTGCTTTTGCACCAACAATATTAACTTTATTTGTGCTAGCAGCATTAACAGTGTTAGTGCTGTTAACATTATCCTCCTCCTCTTGATCATTACTTTTACTATCTTTACTTGAATCACCACCTTCTTTTTCTGGTTCTTCAGTAACCTTCTTTTCATCATTTCCTGAAGGTTTGAATCCAACATCAGGAGAACTTTTTGAATTTTAAGAGAATGGTAAATCAGCAGGCCACAATGGTAGCAGAATGTAATCTTTGCCAGGTACTGTCTCCATTCTAGTTTTATCTGCATCATCACATGCTTTTGTACCTGCATTACCATTAGACTGATTTCCTGCAATAACTGGCTTATAACCCATTGACTTTGTTAGTGCATCGATATCAAAAAGCCAATTTGGTCCACTTCTTCCAATATTAGGTGTATTCTCACTAAATTGAACATGTAGGTTATCTTCAACTATCCTGGTTCTACTATTGAATACTCTAAATGTTTTACTATTGATTGAGTACCCAACAAAGAATCTTTCATCGGCCTTACCATCAAACTTGCCTAAGTGATCTATGGTGTTGAGAATTGTAACAGGACACCCAAATGGTCTCATAAAGCCTAAATCTGGTTTTCTACCAAGAAAAAGTTCATAAGGGGTCTTGTTATGAGGCTTAGTTACTAATAACCTATTTTGCACATAGCAAGCAGTATTAACTGCTTCAGCCCAAAAAGTAGTAGGTAGCTTAGAATCAGCTAGCATTGTCCTAGCAGCCTCAATTAGTGTTCTATTTTTCCTCTCAGCTACTCTATTTTTGTTGAGGAGTTCTAGCTACACTAAATTCTCTCTTAATACCTTTTCTCTCACAAAACTGATTCATGTCCTTATTCTTGAACTCAGTTCCATTGTCACACCTAATTAGCTCCCTTTGATCTATTAGATTTTCTACTCCAGTTATAAAGGACTTAAGAATGCCACTAGTCTCATCCTTAGTAGCTAGAAAGAAAACCCAACTAAACCTACTGTAATCATCTGTGACAACTAGGCAATACATCTTTTTCATTAAGCTTTTTACAAATGTTGGACCAAACAAATCCATGTGCAACATATGTAAAGGTTGGCTGATTGAACTTACTGTTTTAGACTTACAAGAAGCTCTATGTTGCTTTCCTTTTTGACAAGCAACACAAGTTTGATCATTTTCAAAAAGTTTTGAAGGTAAACCTCTTACAAGATTTCCCTTAACCAGTTTATTCATAGTTTTGAAATTTATGTGTCCAAGCCTCCTATGCCAAAGTTTAGATTCATCAGATGTGGCTTTTGCAAAGAGACAAGTTAGACCTCCTTTAGGAACAATATTCTTTAAATCAACACTATACATATTGTTCTTTCTAGGAACTTTAAGTAAAACATGACTTTCATCAGTTAACTTAAAGTTTGGAGATAAAACAATACATTCAGTGTCATTATAGAGAACACTATTCTTTTTGTCACACATTTGTGAGACACTAAAGAGGTTAAACTTTAACACTCTTACAAAATACACATTCTCAAAATCTAAATTACCAGTTTTAATTGTACATCTGCCTGTGATTTTCTCTCATTTGGGGTTACCTCCAAAGGCAACATATCCGCCATCAATTTCTTCAAAGTCAGTAAGATAGGACATATTTCCTGTCATGTGCCTTGAGCATCCACTGTCAATCACTCCTTTCTATTGCAAATCTTGTTGTGGATTGCCCCGCACATAAGGTAAGAAAATCAGTCTCTTTTGGGGACCCAAGCCATCACTGACTTGGATCTGGCTTGTGCATCAATATAATCAAATCTTTTAAATTTCATTGATGCACTATTGTGTTTGGAAACATGGTCTATAACTTTAGTCTTTGGTTTCCAAACCCAACAAGTTGAGGCCTTAACATCATTAACATTATTTCCCTTAACAGTATTAACTACTGCTTTTGGCCTAGCAGTATTAACATTATTTCCCCTAACAGTATTAACCCTTTGATTATAATTACTGTTTTTAAAAGTTGTATTCTTGTTAATGGGCCTTTTAACAGTTAAATGTGTTGTTTTAGAAAAATTTGACTTTGGACTAGCACCATTTACTGTTGTTTTTGTTTGAGCAGTATTAACTTGTTTGGCATTATTAAGTGATACTAGTCTAGACTTCATTAGTACTGCTCTTGGAACCATGTTCTTTTTAGGGCAGGGGTGAGTGTTTTTGGCAAAATTCTGATGATTCACCCTTTTAGCATTGTTTCAAACAGGTTTTACCGCCCTTTGATAATTATTAAACTGTCTCTTATGGTTATCACAATCATACTGCATGTGATCAAAACTTCCACACACATAGCAAGCTTTGTTAATCATCTCAAAATTACTCCCTAATCTTTGAGACATCATGTAATTCTAGTTTTTTTGGTTTCCTCTAGGACTATGTGTGTTCAGCCTATTTTGATCACCTTGTTTAAAAGTTATTTTCCTAGGAGATTTTACTTGCTCTTTAGATTTAACAAACTCTATTTTAGCAAAACTAGGTTTAATAGTTTTCTTCTTTATTTTAGGCTTTGACTCAGCTTCATCCTTACTATTTGATATCTAATCTTCAATAAGTGGGGCACCAAAGTTCTTCCTAACAACATTAGGCTTATCTGTACTAGCCTAGCTTTACTAGTCTCAAGTACAGGCTTCTTAACTGTAAGCTCACTAACTATAGGCTCATTCACAAACTCTTCTAGACCAGAAAATGACAAATCAGGTTTTGGAGGCATAAAGTTTTCTGTATAGGGAGGTGGAACAGCATTATACCCTAAACTTGTTTTGCACTTATCAACTATCTGATTGTATATTAGTTTGCTTAAGCTTTTAGATGAATTCTTAAAATTTTCTACTATTAGCTGAATTTCATCTTTTTGTTTTTAAGCCAGTTCTAACTTCCTCCTAAGCTCTGTAATTGCTACTTCTCTTAAATGAATATCACGTTTTAAGACCTTGATATCTTCCTCATAAACAGATTCATTTTTCTTATAAACTAGAAGTCTTGCTTCTACAGACTCTAAACCTGTTTTATAAGTAATAGCATTTA